>JAFFST010053525.1:50895-62408 GCA_022414735.1 Noturus placidus
GGGGGGGGGGGGGGGCTCTGTCACAGTGAGGCCAGCCTCATCCGCTGCCACCAGGGAACTGTCACTCGCCTCGCACACACTCAGTCACACTACCTCAAACTCCACTTCCCATGAGTCACCGCCGCCGCACCTGCGCTCTCCCTCTCCTGAATTCTGAGTGCACGCACCTGTCGCCAATTATTCTACACAGCTCCCTGTCTGTATAAATTCCCCTCTGCCACATTCACCCGATGCGAAGTATACATCTTATCGACTAGTTCCTTAGCGTTACCAAGTCTGTTTTCATATTTTGCTCCACCATGTACCTGTCCGGGTTTTCTGCCTTTGTTGACAACGTTTACTGCCTGTCCCTTTCAAGTCCGTTCGTCCGATCGCCTGACCCTCGCTACCACTTTGACTATGTTTACTGCCTGCCCCTTTTTAGTCTGTTTGTCCGATCGCCTGACCCTCGCTACTACTTTGACTACGTTCAATAAGCCTGACCCTAGCCGGCACTTTTACCACTCTGTCATCGCCACGCGTTTTCTCCTCACTTCCGCATCTCCCGTGACTGATTCCTCTCTTGAGCCCAAGCATGACACATTACATTACACCACAGTGCATTACACCCTGACCCTCCATCCGTCCACCATGATGAGTGTCTTCTGTCTCTTCTCTCTGCCATGTAAATATATTAAATCTCTCATGTCACAAAATGAGTTTGCATTTCATCAGTTCTTCTGCTTTATATCATAAAAGACGAATGCATGTCCTAAAGGTACCTTCGTGTAAAGTGCTTCTGACAAAAAAGATCATATACATTAAATATACAATACATTAAATTACTCAGATTTCTACACAAGTTCCATCTTTTTGCCACAGTGATCTGGATCTCCTTAAAACTGGAAAAAATAGAACAAATGGAACAGTATGATCCTTGTCCTTGTGAGTATTAGATGAAATGGCTTAGTGTTATGTATAGTGGAATATGTTCGTCTCCTCACACCCAACAATGCAACAATCCTACATATGAACTTTTTGACATATTTAGGCCAGCGTATCCAGGAGCATGTGTGATAATGAGACTTTGCCAACTAACCTGTGTGTTGTAGATATGAGATGTTCAATCATCTATTTAATAATCCATCTGCCAATTAATCTAGTCAAGGGTGTTCAGGTCTACAGAAGGTTAATAAGGCTCAGCTGTGCCATGGTTATCCTGGGTAAATGTCACTTAGATGAGGGGCACACTCGGGTCAAGATCTCCCTCCAGATCTAAATTTAATCATACTGCGCGTCCACTGGCCTCCACTTCACCCTAATTAGTGCTGGCCTGAGCAGGAGTGTGATGTGCTATGCGTGGGCCTCAGACACCTCTCCCCACCTCATACACACCAAAACACCCAACTCCCCCTGTCTTGCCATGTGCCTGGCTAACAAACAGGTGTTCAAAGTCAATCCCAAGGCCACTGAGAGTGTTAACGAGTGAAGAAGCCCAGACCATCAGATGATGGTCATGAATGTTTAGGTGAATTTGATTTTTCTAATATGTCAGGTTCTTTCTATTCCGAGATCTGTTTTGCCTTGATTAAACCATTTAATAATGCAAATGACAGGGCAAAGGTCAATGTAACAATATTGTTTGTAAGAGCAAGACACACGAATACAGTGTTTAGTTGTATGGCAGTGCTGCGCTGCACCATGGTCAAACCAGATGGACCATATTGCTAAATTATTTAAGTCTGAATATTAATATAAATGAGACAGAAAGTGGGTAATAATTTTCCTGCCCTGCAGAAATGATTAACATAATTCTGATAAATAACCGGATGGCAGAATTGAGGTAAATTTATCTTAATTAATATCTTGAATCTACTTGGAAAAAGGTAAATGGCTCCACTGGGGCCAAAGATGCGCCTGTGTCTCTATGTTTATCTGTGAACCTCTCTCAAAGCGTGCCATGGAGTGGCAGCTTGGAGAAATTAAGCAGCTCTCAGGGTGTGCATTAAGCTCAGATTCCTCTCTTTCTCTCTGTCTGACTCTCTCTCTTGCGTTCCATCTCCATGTCTGTCTTACTCTCATTGGTTAGAATTTCACACATTTTCAATGCCTCACATAATGTACAATTATGAATTGCTCCATGACTTATATTATGTCTCTAAAGAGGACAAGGTAAGTATAAGATAATACGCACTGACTGATTATTTTTGACCATCACGGCTAAACAGAGTTTCGGTCGTCAGAAGTAGGGCGCAAATGATAGAGATAAATAAACGCACTGACTTAAAAAAAAATAAAATAAAATAAATAAATAATTTGGATTTATGCTGCAATACAGAATGATGCTTAAGAGTTTAATTACATATTTAAATGGACTCTTCAATTACTCTGGCTTAATAAAATATCATTATCCTGTCTCCAAAGTTATATGCAGTAGGGACATATATTAGTCTATCTACTTATGAAATATTAGATTATGGGAAGACTGGGCTTTGCTAGGAGGCCGGGCTCAATCTATGATAAATCTCTGTTAACTTAGAAGCTGCAGCTTACATCAAAATTTGACATCGGAGCTAACAAACAATGTGAAATTTCCATATTAATTAGCGCTGGGCACTGCGGGCTGCATTTCAATGACTGGCTATTCTTAGCTGTGAGGAACTACAGTGCCGCCATGTGGAGCTGAGCACAGTGCTAATGGAGAACATGAATACCAAGTTAAAGCACCATGGTAGTCACTTCAATTGTTCCTCTCAATGACCTTCAAAATGTCCCACCACTTTAACCACTTAGCTGAACGTGCTTGTGTCTGTGTCGTTCTCTCATTAATTGATTGTATGTTAGTGTTTCTCTTTCAAATTAATGATTCCTACCAGCCTTTACAGTAGTATATATGTTAACATTGATGTTTTATAATGTAGTCTAACTGGAATTTTCTGTTTTAGCAACTGGAAGGTTAACAGTAAATCATAATAGTGGACTTAAAAATCAACTGATGAAGGACCGGACTACACAAACACACTCATGAGAGTCCAGATCCATGGATATGCTGGATAAGGATGATTTCATGATTGAAGTTCAATTTGGGTCCAAATATGTGCGTCATTTTCAGTATGTTTCATATACATAACTTATGACTAAAACCAATCCAATATCCAGAGCAAATTAATAATAATTTTTAAAAATCTGAATAAAAACATAAATTTGAAGTACATCATTAGAATTTACTTCATGTCCTAAAGCCATGGTAGTTAACCACATTTGTGTATTTGCTAATCCTGTGCTAAGAATCGTCAGCAAACAATGTCACTCCAGTCGTGGAATCCCGAGTGCCCGTATATACATGTTATTTCTTGCTTTTCAATTCCTACTATCTTCAATTACGGCTCAGAACACGTGAGAACCTGATTACAGCGGTTCTCGTACATCTGCATGTATTTTAACTTGTTTTACATTTACCGGCTGAGCAAAGGGAAGCTCTGGAAATGGCTTTGAGGCAAAAATCTATAATTAGAATGCAGATCAATTGGGTAGCAGGTAATTTACCTTTAGGGAGGGAAGTCTAATTATTGTCTTTGAAAACCTAATTTAGCATTAAACTCTTCAGGTGTCTCCTCTCCTCTTTACAGGAGGAAAAAAAAAAGAAGAGGGAAAAGGTGTCCCAGAGCAATGGTCCTGCTCCTAGGTTTTCTTTGTCTGCTTTCATTGATGTTTACATTTCAGAGATTAAAACACTTTTGATATAAATATATCTACGTACTTATGCGTGTAATCTCTGTGCCTGAGCTTATTCTGTTGGTTAAACGTTGCTAGCAGGTGAGGCTGTACCCGACAGATGGTGTTTGTGAGTGACGCTTGTTCCCAGTTGATCGGAGCCCCAGGAAGCACAGGGGAGGACGGTCTCGGCAGAGTGTTGCACGCTGTCCGATGGCATATGTCGCTCAATGGCCTAGGCTTGCTGGAAGGATGCGGCCCACACCAGCCTCCCTTAGTGGCCCTGCTGAGCACATGGTGTTAATCATAGCCTCCTCCCTCACAACCCCCACCCCCCCATCCCATCCCACACTCTCTGGACTGGTAAATAACCAAATACACTAAGTGGGCAGAAGGGGCACACTTGGCCACAGCGATTTCTAAAAAGTAGTGTTTATGGCAGGAAAAGAACCCAGCCACTCTCCTGTTGGCTTGGGCTGAATTCATTCATTCGGCCTGAGAATGGGCTATAAACAGAGCTGCACCCAGGCCTATTATGATGGACCATTGAAATGCCGAGGGTGGTGGGGGGGGGACCCTGACAGTCTATGCTCTGCTGTGTCCAAATGGGAAGCAACAATGTGATAACACAGAAAAATGGCAATTAGGCCATACTGATCCCAGACAAAGCCAATTCAGATGGCTATGAAACCTCGGGGCTAGGAAGTCTGAGCTGGCACAAAGTCTGTGGCTGGACCATATCACTTCCAGCTGGAGTGGAGACACCCCTCCATACAGAACCACCTCGGCCCATCTTGGCTCTCTCTGGCACTTGCTGGCCATCAGGGACATAGCTTGTGTGTGTGTGTTTAATATGTGACATAATGTGTGTGGGTTTTCCTTCCCCTCTGTATATCCCGAAGACAAATACAGTCTGCCTTCATGCTATAACAGCCATTACTTAATTGTGCCGGATTTTCCGAGCAGAGTGTTGCTTTAATTAAGCAGCTAATTGCAATGTAGCTCTTGATTAGCTTTGGGGGATGGGAATGTTCAGGCAGCCTGATATGTTGTGCACACTTCAGAATCATTTACAGAAATTGAAGCTAATTTCGGTCTCTGTGTCTATGGCTGCATTAATTTAATTTGGGTTGCTTTTAGCTCATTAACACTTCTAATTAATACGTTGACATCACTATTAAGATGTCTCTTTGAAATTGGCGTCTCCAGATAATCAGGATGGAGAAGGCTGACGGATGGAACGAGATGGCGACTGGAGAGGGAGATGAGACACACACACAGGGAGAGAGAGAGAGAGAAGGAGAAGAAGTGCACAGTAGGAGAATAAGGGAGATGGAGAGGGACTGTTCCATCCTCATTTGTAAATCACCAGCAGCGTATGATTATGAACTCTAATAGGGCTTTGTGGCAGGCTGGTAAATTGGAAATGAAAGGCAAGTTGATTGTTTTAGATTTGATGGAGGTTGCAGTGTGTGTCAAGGTGTATGTGAGTGCACTGGGGGGATGGGGGAGGGGGGTGTTTGGCTAATGCTGGGGTTGCTGGTACAGGCCAGATGCGGTACACAGCTGAATCCCACGGTCGACTGGCTTTGTGTTTGTATTTGTCATTTTAATGAGTAGAATTTAGTGACTATGGACTATAATCCTTAGGGTGAAGCTGCAATCCAGTCCATCACACTGTCATCACTCTCGGCTTTCCCGATACCATGCTACATGCGCCCGCCCCATCATGGCCATCACAGTCAAATAAATGTAGCCATGTATTTGTATATAATTTTTGGTTCTTAGAACGTTAGCTGAGCAAAGAGACCTTCTCTAACCAGGGGCAGCCTGTCTGTTTCATTGCTTCTGAAGAGGGCTGGCTTTTAGAAGCATTATCTCTGCTGTGATAATAACTGCATAATTAAAACCAGCCAGGGGTGACAGTATAAAAGTCTGAACTCGTCATCTCAGATATTAAACAAAGCAGTCGTCAAAAAGAAGTTAGTCATAATAAGGCGTAAGGGGAAAAAAATAAAACTCTTTAAATCAACATGGAGGATGTTTGTATAGTGGCATTTATATGTAGGCCTGATATCTATCCATTTTCTGTACCGCTTATCCTATACAGGGTCACAGGGAGCCTGGAGCCTATTCCAGGGACACTCTGGATGGGGTGCCAATCCATCGCAGGGCACATTTCCCACACACTATGGACAATTTGGAAATGCCAATCAGCCTACAGCACATTTCTTTGGACTGGGGAGGAAACTGGAGTACCCCGGAGGAACCCCTGAAGCACAGGGAGAACACGCACAGAGGCAGGTGCAAGGCAAACATGTTATCTATCTATCTATCTATCTATCTATCTGTCTGTCTGTCTGTATATATGTATATCTCCATATATCTATATATATGTGTGTTTGTGTGTTGTGCAGCATGTACAGTAAATTGTGTTCTTTTTTTTTTTTTTTTTTTTTTTGGATTTATAATTTTTTATTGATCCTTATACACTTTTCAGAGTACAACAAAATATATCAATAAATTTTTTTTTTACCCAACAACAGCCCCTTGTAAATTGTGTTCTGATATATCATAACTTTTAAACAAGTTAGCATTTACATAGAATTCATATTTTCAGTTTTACACTGATTATGTGCCATAACATGGGCATAAGCACTAAAATGCATACAAGTAGCCCATATTTTCAAGTTACGTCATGCAAAGAGCGGTACATATTTATGTTTTGCATAGTTCCATAGCTGTCTGGGTGAAATAATGTGGTAAGTGAATGACACCGTGTTCACCATCGAATTTCTTTCCCTTCTGGTCCTCTATCAGGAACTGCAAATCAACAGGGAGGGAGGTGTGGTAAAGCACTGCTTATTTAACAGATAAATCAATGGTCATCTCCTGCACTTTCCCTAAAAGCTCTCTTTTTTTCTTCTTTTTTTTCTAGTTTTGAAGCATTCTCTTGGATACAATCCTGTTGTAAAAAGCCTTCTGTTTAGCACTTCATTAAAAAGTGCCTTGGAATAAGAGTCACAAGGGACACGATCCTAGCGTCATGTGTAAAAGCCGTCAACAGCTGCATCAATTAACCCCTCGGGCCCCCCTGGGGCCCATTAGCAGGAGAAACACCCTTTAAAATTGCATATGCTTCCGATTATACTAGGAACGACTCGGGCTGGTAAATGGTCTTATTTGCTTTACCTATAGGGTTACATTTGTAAAGCAATCCAGCGATGCATGCATTTCTTTGTTGTAGTTTTTTTTTTTTTTTGCTGGTGGATACGTATTGTGGAATGGATTTCACACCAACCTGTCTTTGGCACATCTTGAGGTACAAAGGGCAGTGTTTTACTGCGGGAAAGCAAAGCCACACACAGACCCACGTACAAGTACAGTGGTTACTGCAGACCTTTCTGACCTCTCTGCTCCCTTATTACCATGAAAGACATCCTAAAAAGCTCTGTAAAACTCCACTGATATACAGTATTCTGTATAAATCTTTTGCCTTTAAGTAATTTCCACAGATCTTTTAATGCATTTCTGTATTTCTGCACATTTTATTCTTTGTTTTATACTACTGTATGTTATAAGCTGTGTCCTTTTGTTTGAATTGAGAGGTCTTAATCAAAGGACCAATCAAAGAATCCTAACAGCGAGATGGTAGAGACAGTAGGGAGTCCTGTAATCACTACAGGCAAGACTTCGTGTTTAAGTTATTACCGGCACAGTGTGCTGATCGGCCAGCGTTTTAGCTTGATATTGAAATAGTAAATACTGTAATGTAGAGAGTCAGCTCTGAGGGGAGCTGAGAATTTACACTTTCGCTGCGGCTCAGCTTCCCTTAGAATAAACGCAACATAAAACTCTCTTACACACACACACACACACACACACACACACACACACACACACACAGAGGACAGGTAAGCAGAGTTATAAATGAACCTGTGCTCTATGCACATTTTGGAGAACTCAAAGCAACCCCTGTGATCATGCACTTCAGACATGCTCCATATTTTGCATGTAATTAATAGACAGCTATTCAGTTTAATCCAAGGTGAAGCTCATTAATTCAACTCCTTTTTTTTTTTGCTTGCACACCAAGTGATTTCTTGAGCAAATGTATTTCGAACGTTAATGCTGTGACGTACTCTAATGCAACCAGACATTTTGAGGACATTTCAGAGTTTCCAAAGTGGGGTAAAACCTTGCAAGCGCGCACACCGTTCGTGAGACAGAATTAAAATGACATGCCTCCATCTTTGAATTTTCTGCTGATTCCCACCTCTTTTGTTTCCTAGGCACAAATGTAATATTAGGCTGAGTTTTTAATAACTGTGATGTGATATATCCTCACGGCTCAGACGCTGTACGCTGTATGATATTGGGCTGCGTTGTGCATTCGCCAGGAATTTAGGGAATCGGCTCCGGATTGTTGTCCACGTTTAGTCCGGACGTGCGAGAGGAAGTGCATTCTAAAGCTAGCACATATGAGATGAATCGAAGAAACAAGCAAGCACTTGGCACTCATCAGAGTGCTGTAGACAGTGCAGCCCAGATGCATTAGCAACCCCCAGACCAAATCAAGAGTAATAAAAAATCATTCATTTTGGTTAATGAGGATATTAACAGCCACAGTGGTGTTTAAGCACAAACAAGAACAACAACATTAATAATTGCAACTCTCTGGTGCTCAGCTGATGTAAGCTTTTAATAATTAACAAGTCTTTGTCTTATCCCCTAAAGGGTTGCCTCCTATTATCCACCCAAGTTACAAACGGGTAATTACTCTGCCACTGGATGGTCAAAACAGCTAGCTCAGATCTCTCGCAGTCAGTCTTCATTTTAATCAATTCGCCCTCCTTAAGAGCAGGTCTTGTGATCAAATAACAAACCTGATATTTTGATGTGTTTAGCTGCCGTTTCACCCCATATTTATTAGAGGATTACTCTTTTTAGCTCCTGTGTTTACATATTAGTGCTAATCCAATTGAGTCAACAAGGGCACTTAGCATTGGCAGAGAACTGGGGCTTACACGAGAGGGAGTGGTTATTAATTTAAGACTTATTCACTATTTTAAGCTTCCCGGGTAACACTACTGAAACATCTGTTGTGACAATCCAAGCAAACCGAGCGCTTTCTAGGTTAAATACTTTACTCTGTCAAGACATTGTTCTATGCACACAGTGCCACATCAGGTCTGCAGAGGGCGTTCTTCTTAGAAGCGTAGAAGAAATGACACCCGCTGTTCTCTGTTCTTCTGTTTTGCTTGTATTTCCTCATTTGTAAGTCGCTTTGGATAAAAGCATGTGCTTAATGAATAAATGTAATGTAAATGGAACTACAGTGATAGTATTGTAGGGGGAAAGACGAGACAAAACAAGTGCCCCTGAGAGCAAGAGGCATTGATGGAGCTCTAGGTGGCAAAAATAAGAGAGACTGGAGTGGCTGGGTGTTTTGTACTCAGTTGTCGGGTTGATTTAAGGGACAATGTCTCTAATGAGGATGTTGATCCTTGAGCTCAGCCACGACCTTTCCCCATGACCTCTGACCTTCAGAACACCTCTTGTCAGCTAAAACTAATTACTGCTTGATGACGTGTGACGAGTATACTTTAATGACAAAACTAGTGGTCTCCAAGGACCTTCAGAGAAAATAGGCAACAAACAAGACATAACATACTGCAATAATAAAATAACATGAAGACGTGGTAGGGCACACAGTGGCTTGGTGGTTAGCACGTTCACCTCACAGGGTCCGGGGTTCGAGTCCCGCCAGGGTGGGAGTTTGCATGTTCTCCGCGTGTGTTGGGTGTTTCCTCCGGGTACTCCGGTTTCCTCACCCAGTCCAAAGACATGCATGGTAGGCTGATTGGTGTGTCCAAAGTGTCCGTAGTGTATGTGATTGTGCCCTGCGATGGACTGGCACCCTGTCCAAGGTGTACCCCGCCCTGTGCTCGATACCTGGGATAGTTCCCCGTGACCCCCCTCCTCATTGGTCCATAATGATCGGTAGCACTTTGCCTCTTTCAGTGTTGTCTTATTCGTGTAAATGTGCAGATGTGCCTCACAAGGAAGGAAGGAATATTTTCCTATTATTCACTATGCAAACAGCTGCCTGGTATCCTCAAACAGTTTAATTTCATTTAGTGTTGCAGCTAACCTGCCTGTCACACCCATCTACGTCTAGTACAGAATTTATGCCTCGTACAGTCTATTGGTTCATCAGCAGACCAATATTTGTGTACTTTGACCGTTTATCCTGCCCTAATTAGTCCCAGATCAATACCCCCGATTGATTTAGCAATACACTTTAGAAGAGCTTTAGAAGGTGTCATATAGCAGTGTAGTGTGCAAGTTTGCCATTAGAAGCTTAATGTGCTGAAATAGGTGGCAGCTTTAAGGAAGAAAAATACCCCCCATTTACCATTAGCCAGCTCCAAGATGCATGCTTTGATATGAGGCAGTGGCCGTGGCTGTACTCGGATGAGAGTTTTATCATTAATCATTAGTTGCTTTCTCTCTTTCCTCTAGGCCTGTGCTTATGCTGGCTAATTAAGCAGTACAGGATGTCACTGATGCTGGGAGACTTCCCCCATCATAGCTGGGGAGCCACTCCTCTGAAGAGGAACATGGCGTGAGCCGGCTTTTGTCATCTCTCCGTCTCTGTAGGGGAAGATTCTATTGAGAAGACAACCTCAATAACAGCAATCACAATCACATTCGCACTACACACTCTTCAACACAGACGGCCTGCGACGGTGTAAATTAAGCTCAGAATGGTGCACGAGTCATTGTTTTGGACGGTGGCAGGCAGTGTCCTACACACTGAAGCCACACAAGAACAGAAATGCGGGAGTGACCCATCACAAAACATTGACTAAGTGAGAGTACAAAAACAAAAACAAGCAGGTTTGGCACTCTTGTCGGTGTGATTAAAAGCCACGATGGAATATTTTAACATTAAAAAGAAATCAGAAAAGTGGTGATGGTGAATAATACATGCTCAGTGTGAGGTAGGACCACTCTTGCAAAGTAACACCCATTAAAAGCTCATTTGCACCGTGAGGCAGTTCATTAATGTAGGGAATAGTGAAATCACACCAATAGAGCACAGCGTAACCCCAGGGCACTGGCAGGAGCCGGGGTTCACCCTGCCAACAAACTCAACCCCACAGCTCATTTACACTGGGGATTACCACTGGCCAGGGTGTTTACTGTTTTATTGTTTACTCATATGTGCAGAGAGAGTGCAGTGTAAGACATCTGTCATCATTTTCGGCATGGATACGCCTCATTTATGTGTATGCTCTGTCAAAATCTCTGTATACATATGTCAGATGGAATAGATAAAAACATCTTTATATATGTATATACACTACCAGTCAAAAGTTTGTGGACACTCGACTGAAATGTTTCTCATGATCTTAAAAAGCTTATGATCTGAAGGTGTATGATTAAATTGAAAATGTGTATGGTGTATGATTAAAAATATAACTGTGGCATCGTATTCATTTTTTTCATTAGAAAACTAACATTTTATTTACAACAACATTTTTTATTAAATGGACAACTCTGAGCTAAATATTCTGAAAAGCAGCCAGTAAGTGTCCAGCATAGGTGTGAACTCCTTTAATACTTTAAAAAGCATCTCAGGGGGATTTCTGGAAATTCGAGGCAAAAAGGAGTATACTGTGTAGATGCTAAAATACTAAATCAATTTGATTTACTTTGAATTTTTTTTATCACAACATAATTCAAATTGATCCACTTGTTATTCCAGAGTTTTGATGACTTTATTATTATTATAAAATGTGTGTGTGTGTGGG
>JAFFST010053525.1:84344-86844 GCA_022414735.1 Noturus placidus
CCCCCCCCCCCCCCCCCCCCCCCCCCCAACCCTTCGATCGCCCTGTTTTGGCCTGTGCTGCTGGCTCCCTGCTGCTTAGGGGGATGTGGGGAGCCCAGTCCAAATGGCCAGCTGTCCTTCTCATGCAGGCCACTCACTGTGCTGATGAGGGCCTATGTAAACAATGACAACACAATACCATCGCTCTCGCACTTCTCTTGGAGTGACTTGGAGAGTTTTCCAGCTGCCTGGGCCACCCTAGCCTGTGATGGTTAGAGTTATTAACCCATCTGAGAGGGCCAGGATGTTTCCAGTGTCAGGGCTAGGTGATTAATGAGTGGGACTAGTCACAGCCTGCTGTACTGGAGGAAACAGGCCTGGACTGTGTTAGATTACTAACACAGGCCTCCTCTCCTTTGCCATGGGAAAGTTTTCAGCTGAACTCCCTCAGCAGTGGCCTCTGGCCTGTGAAATCTAGCAAAGCATTTTTCAGGCTCTTTGAACTGACTCATAATTGATTTGTCAAAGTGAAATCAAAGTGCCAAATCAAACGTTCCGAAAAAGAAGAGGTAGATTTGTCCTCCTCCCGGGCGAAGAGAACATTGCGACTTCCATTTTGTCTCGTTGGTGTGCTGAATTCAAATTAGCGTCATTTCGAAATTGCTCTGACATCCTGTGCACTCCTCTCACAAGCAGACAAAATAATGAATACGCTCTTAATGGGAATTTGTCAGAATGTATTTAGTAGCGCGGGCGGGTCATAAAAGCTGACGCTTGGCCTCCCAGCACTCGTAATAGTTATCCCGCTCTTCCTCCCTGATGTGGGCCTCATTTGCTGCAGTTGTACAATACTGGGGCTATTTATCATAGAGGGACGCAAGCTTTATGACAGTGAAATACTACCACTTTGATTTATTGAGTCCCAAGAAAATATGTCTGTGAGGTTGTCAGTGACATCTCTAAAAATTGTTCCTCAAATCTCCCCATTACGAGCTGGCAGCCCATGAGGCACTCTCTTGAGAAATAAAAACTGGGCTCCTTTTATATACAATGCATTATTAACAACGTCATTACAATGGGCGTGCTGAGTGAGAGATTGTTTCTTTGGGGGGGGGGGAGGGAGGGTTATTTAGGATCTTTCAATGAGGCAGCCATGCTGAGAGCTACTGTCTTGGCTGACCTTTAGCATCAAAGCCTGTTCTTATATCCAATTCCCCACAAGCACAGCCATGCTGCCGCACTCTACTGGGGACCATAGGCCTCACATTATATCATTTGTCCAATTTGCTGTTGTTTCATCCCTGTCAGGATAATTTGCTTTGGGTTTCTTTGTAATGCCTTGGGTTTTCCCAACTGCCCCTAGAGAGGCACCTTAGATGGTGTGTGCCCTAGATAGTCTGTTTATCAAGAATCCAGCGTTCTGTCACATCTGTTCCTCTAACCGTGATACACAGATCAAATGTGTGGTTTCATCTCCTTCAGAGTCTCCTGTGGGCTAACCCAATGGCCGCTGCATAGCCTTCCTGCTTCTAATGTGGCGAATGCAGAGGATGCGGAGGTGCCGAAAGAGGACGAGGAGAACTTGTTATTCCTCTAGCCTGTGAAAGATGGCTTCGCAGCTGCCATTCTCTTTCTCTTCCTTCCTATTTCTAATATTAGCACAAGGTGACTCCTGGATCGTTGGGTTTTATTGCTAGCCTATTGGAAAACTAATTCATTTAATGTATCGTTACTTTTTCTTTCAGGTAGAACCTTCTGTGAATGTCCACCCCATGCACTGCAGTGTGTAATGTATCCCCTATGCTGGACATTCTCTCAGTGGACCAATGAAATCTCCCCTATTGCTTCCAGTTTGACCACGTTCAGTCATGACGTGCTCAATGAGTACATCCAGAAGCTTCCTTATCTCTAATTCTTAAACCTATGGGACCGAAGCCAGGCACAGAGTTTAAACACATTGTCAGGCCATTAATAAATAAAGACGCGGCGATTCCCGTTTTGAAGGAAATATCAAATTGATTTTCAATGAAAGCGTGTTCCAGGGCCCTGTCCTGTGAGAGGTCCAGGCTTAATAATCGGCATCATATTTTGACGGGTGGCAGTCGAGAGCTCATTAATCACCTCGTGAACCCCAGTCGTTTTCCGCCTGGCGGGTTCAATGGTCACATGAGTAATAGACAGCAGCCACGGAATCCGGACGGCCTGTCTGACAGCTCCGTCTGCCTTTCCTGAACCATACGGCTGTCTACCCCCGCCCCCTTTTTTCCCCTCTTCTCCATGCTGCCACAGCTCGGCCTCCTGGAGATTCGCGGGCGTCTTTGTCGTTAATAATGATGAAGTGCCAAAACCTTCGCTCCTCCTTCATCTCGAACAGCTCAGTGTCATGCTTCTTCAATTAATTGCTTGTGTTGCGAATGTATCTCAGCACATTATCTTGTTCTATCTTTTTGATTGTGCACACTTAATCCATAACGTAATTGACTGTGTTGTGCGCCGCCACTGGGACAGTCATGTCTCATAC
>JAFFST010053525.1:89344-94441 GCA_022414735.1 Noturus placidus
GGAATGTATTTTCTCCATTTCGTTATCCACTATTCCACTGCTTTTGTTAAGGAACATTTCAAGTTTAAATGAAATCAATGGCTGGCGTAGAACTTCTGTCCGTGCACCCATACTTTCACAAATCCCTTTTCCTGTCTTATGTAGATATGATAATGTAACTTTGAGAATACTGCTGCCCGGTGCATATGTTTAATTACACTCAGAATTAAGTGAGACTGATAGTATTACAGTCCAGCCCAAATAGAAGCTGAAATTGAACGAATTATACAATTTTATGCTTGCACTTATCATAATGACAACCGACAATGCAAACAGCTTTTTTTTTTTGCCTGTTCAGAGGGCAGTTATTATTATCATAAATGTTGTTGATGCATTCAGTATTCCAATAAGCATTAAAGTGTATAATATGTTCAGCTTGAATTCAAACCAGCCATTATTTCTGTTTGGATTGTCTCAGATGTCTGGTGCAGGAGAGCAAAATATGCAATGCTCTTTCATGAATTAGTTATTGCTTTTTCGTTTGTGTATTATTTGACAGTTCTGAGTATATATATGTATGTATGTCTACCTTATGTATATAAAAGGACCACCATTTTTAATGGGAGATAAAAGCCAAGGTCAGGGATGTGAATCAACTTTATTGCACAAGCATATGTAAATGCACTGAGCCCCACGTTCAGATCAAGCTTCTTGTTACTTTTAATGTTTTATTCATTCCCATAGAAATTAGCTCCAGGTAAAACTAGTGACGTTCATGCGACCCCGATGTGATCCCTGAGTGTGTTTGTTTACACGTATGGATGTATACAATATGTGTGAGTGTGTTTGCATGGACCCATATGTACGCATGTGTACAATGTATGAAAGTTTGTTGGACTGAACCAGACTGTTTTCTATTCGGTCCTTAACACAGGCTGGCTCTGAGGAGAATAATAAAGCAGATTAGGGCGACCGATAGGAAATCTCTAATAAATTTGCATTAACACATTTTGTAAAGCTGCTGCTGATTGCTTGGGTGAGACCCCGGGGTTCAGCGCTCCTGTACGCTGGCCAGATGGCCACTTCAGAATGAGACTGACACACCGTTTCAAACTGATTTTCATGCGAGCCCTCCGGAGGCAGATCCAGACCATCAGCTCCACTGGGAATCAGGATTACAAAATAGCCAATTAAAAAGGAAAGTGGTGAAATCTTGGCCTGATAAGGTGGAGATTAAATCGGTTATAGTTTATTAGGCAAAATTAGTTATTAGAGCCAGCACCTCTCCAAACACTTTTCCATTACTAGGTTCTTGGCTTTTTATCTTCCTCTTTCCATCTGATAGCACAGGTCGCTGTAATTGTAAAGTCCTGAACAGTGTGCAGAGCAACATTTAAATGCCTTTTTGTTTTTTTGGTTTTTTTTGCTAAGTGCGTTATTCAGGAATCATTAGACAGTTTTTCTTTTAACCACTGTAGGCTTTTCTTTTTAATCATAATTTATTCACCAAAAATAAATAAATAATAAATAATAAAAATCACCATAGATACCTTCAAGTCATTTCTAAAAATCATTACAGTGAGTACATTACTGAGTGCCTTCATAATTGAAATCTTCTCAGCTGTTTGCTTAAATACTCCTGGCTGGGTGGCGAATGGTGTGGAGTGCATCATCTGCTCTGTGTGTGTGATGGGTAATTACTGCATGAGAATGGGGAAGCAGATGTGAGCATCTAGCTGAGAGGAGGGAGCTGCTGTCCCAACTCCAAGCTATCCCAGCTCAACCCTGCCATGTTCCACGGGCATCTGTGCCACACCTGTAGGCCTCTCTACAGCTCGGCCACCCACTCGAGCTGAGGTTACAGTCCAGGAAAGATCTTCCCTAGGTCATCCAGGTTCGTGAGAAAAACCTGCTGCAGAATTTCTCACCTACTTTACCTTAACGGCCTGGATGACATTAAAGGCCTCCTGTGCTGGACAGAGGAGCTGGGATGGCTGGTGACCTGGGGACTGCCCTGACCTTTTGTCAGTCACGTACGAAACCTGAACCAGAGAAGAATCGCAAGCTCAAGCTGTAAAGAACACTGTCAGAGAAACCAACCTCAGATCTGTAGCCACATTACTTACAGTATACCTCAATTAGTAGGGCGGCTGTGGCTCAGTCGGTAGAGCGGGTTGTCCACTAATCCACTAACCATGGGGTTGGCGGTTCGAATCCCGGCCCGGGTGATCCCATGCCGAAGTGTCCTTGGGCAAGACACTGAACCCTAAGTTACCCCCAATGGCAAGCTAGCACCTTGCATGGCAGCTCTGCTACCATTGGTGTGTGAATGTGCTCTCATTAGTAAGTCGCTTGTAAATGTAAAAATGATATTTCTGTAAAGCTGCTTTGAGACAATGTCCATTGTAAAAAACGCTATACAAATTGATAAATTAAATTATTAAATTAATAAACTGTATAAGCTATAGTAAATGGCAATCACATGCACCGTGTCGAAAAAGTAGGGTCCAATTGAAATGAACTGCTATTATTATTATTATTATTATTAGTTTTTCTTCTTTTGGATTTATATTTTTTATTGATTCTCATACACTTTTCAGAGTACAACAAAATATATCAATACAGAATCAATATTTTTTTACCCCATAACAGCCCCTTCTACCCCACACAGGAATGTCTACATATGATTCATTTATTTATGATTCATGTACATGCAATTCAATTACATATGTTTTGTATTATTTTCATAAATCCATACAAAATAAAAAAAATCAATTAAAAAAGGGAAGGGGGGGGGGGGTAAGATGGATAGTATTGACAATCAACCTCTCCTTAATCTACCTCCAGGGTGTGTACATCCTTGAAGTAGGTAATAAACTGTTGCCATTTTCCCAAAATTTTACCATTTTATTAGTTTTTCTAATATATACTGTATATATTTTTTTGCAATCGCAGAAATTAATGCAAAATCAAGCAAAGTTAATGCAAAATGCTAAATTAATTTCAAAATTACCACAGATTTTCAGTCAAAACCCTTTTTGATTCTCATGTGTCGAACATGAGTACAACTTAAAGGTCTCAACAAACATCACCAAAACATTTTCGGGCAGTGGTGGCTTAGTGGTTAAGATGTTTGACTTCTGATCAGAAGGTCATGAGTTCATATCCAAGCACAACCAAGCAACCACTGTTGTGTCCTTGAGCAAGACCATTAATCCTCAACAGCTCAGGTGTGTAAAAGAGTTGTTCTGGATAAGGGTGTCTGCCAAATGTCAAAAAAAAAAAAAAAATGCGTGCAAATTGCTTCACAAATTATTTTAAAAGCAGCATCAAAACCAAATATTTTTGGCCACAACAATCACAAAAAAAAACAACAACAACAACAACTACTTCGAAATCTATATGGAATGCTTTTTATTATTACTACTACATAATTTGAGACTAAGTCTGTTTTTTTTTTATTTATTTTTTTTATTTTTACCTGAGATATACCCACATGAAAACCAAATGCATTGTATAGGACTACGCCCTTCTGTTCCTTTTTTAAATGAGACCCAGTATATTTTATTAACATTATTTATTCAAGGGAAGCACATATGCTCTACAGAGGTAGTGATAATTGTTGTGATGTTTTAATAACTAACACTTGGTTAGTCACATGTTAGGTCTTATATTTGCTACTGCTTTGAGTAAATAATACATTTTTTCAGAGATTAAGTGCAGAACATACACATATGTTAATGTAAATATGTAAATACACAAAAATATACTGCAGTATCTTTTGGGACATGGTGACAAAATATTCCAATCTTATTTGATTGTTGTATTATTATTATTATTATTATTATTATTATTATTATTATTATTATTATTATTATTATTATTATTATTATTAAAAAAACAACAACCAATGGAGTTTTGACTACACTGTAAGACATGCATTTGGTATAATATCTATTCATATTCTGCATGGTATCCTGGCAACTCCACGCACAAACGGTTTAATCAGCCTCCAATTAATAACCTCTCGTCCTTCTCCAAACTGCTCCTGCTGGGCACCTGGGTCTTTCCCGGGTCTTCATCTGTTGTGGGCCTGCTTGGTGATATCCACATGTCACATGCTTCGAAATTTCACAGCATATGTGATAGTGTAGCCACTCGCAATGCTGGCACGTCCATATGTGTCGCGTGCGAAAACCATGGCATTAGTTTCACCAATATGGTACTAAGGCTCGCTCGATGTAAGGATAATAGGATTCCTGGCACAAAGGCAAAGGATAGAAGGATTCCCATTTTGATTTCATTAGAAGACAAAATGAGATGAAAGTCTTGCTCTCGGAGGACATCCGGGAACGCCTGTGGCAAATTGACAGGCATAATGTGGTTTGATTTGCTTCTGAAGGGGAGCTGACCAGAATGAATGCAGGAAGATGATGATTTTGTAAGCCCCAATAGAAAAAATGAAAAGTCTTACCTATGTTTTGTACAGTATGTAAGTATACACAGTATGGTTGAAATACTGAATGAGTTTCTAAAGTTTGTCCATTTTCCCATGGTACAGTGTAGTGAGATCATTCAGATAAACATTTATTTCTATAATGGTGGGAAAGTGATGTGCAATTTGTCATACTAAATTGGACGAAAATGACTCTAAATGACTAAAATAGATTATAATAATATAATATATGGTTTAATAGAGTACGAGTAAGTATTATGCATGTGAAATACATAAAGTTAATATTCACGTCTTCCTTATTCTTCAAATAAACTTATATATACAGTGCCTTGCGAAAGTATTCGGTCCCCTTGACCTGTTCGACCTTTTGTCACATTTCAGGCCGCAAACATAAAGATATAAAGCTGTAATTTTTTGTGAAGAATCAACAACAGGTGGGACACAATCATGAAGTGGAACGAAATTTATTGGATATTTCAAACTTTTTCAACAAATAAAAAACTGAAAAATTGGGCGTGCAAAATTATTCAGCCCCTTTACTTTCAGTGCAGCAAACTCTCTCGGGAAGTTCAGTGAGGATCTCTGAATGATCCAATGTTGACCTAAATGTCTAATGTTGATAAATAGAATCCACCTGTGTGTAATCAAGTCTCTGTATAAAT
>JAFFST010053525.1:94911-114580 GCA_022414735.1 Noturus placidus
GGCAACAATTCAAAAGTTATGTTTGGTGTAAAAGCAACACAGCTCATCACCCTGAACGCACCATCCCCACTGTCAAACATAGTGGTGGCAGCATCATGGTTTGGGCCTGCTTTTCTTCAGCAGGGACAGGGAAGATGGGTAAAATTGACGGGAAAATGGATGGAGCCAAATACAGGACCATTCTGGAAGAAAACCTGATGGAGTCTGCAAAAGACCTGAGACTGGGACGGAGATTTGTCTTCCAACAAGACAATGATCCAAAACATAAAGCAAAATCTACAATCGAATGGTTCACAAATAAACATATCCAGGTGTTAGAATGGCCAAATCCAAGTCCAGACCTGAATCCAATCGAGAATCTGTGGAAAACTGCTGTTTACAAGCGCTCTCCATCTCTCGATGTGCAAATCTGATAGAGACATACCCCAAGCGACTTACAGCTGTAATCGCAGCAAAGGTGGCGCTGCAAAGTATTAATTAAAGGGGGCTGAATAATTTTGCTCGCCCAATTTTTCAGTTTTTTATTTGTTGAAAAAGTTTGAAATATCCAATAAATTTGGTTCCACTTCATGATTGTGTCCCACCTGTTGTTGATTCTTCACAAAAAATTACAGTTTTATATCTTTATGTTTGAGGCCTGAAATGAGGCAAAAGGTCGAACAGTTCAAGGGGGCCGAATACTTTCGCAAGGCACTGTATATATATATATATATATATATATATATATATATATATATATATATATATATAAACAATGGCAATTTTGTCGTAGATTTTAAGTAGAGACAAGCAGAACAGAACTTTCCATATCACACATATGTATAAACTTGATATGCACAAATATAAACATGACAAATATGACATTTTCTCCTTTTGACCCATGTCATGTCACTATGGTACGGAATAATATTGTGCCAACATGTCTTAGCACACATTATTTCAGTCGTCTCCATCATTCCTGAACATTACAATATCGTCAAGTCAATTTTTGTTAAAATCGTGCTGCTACAACTTAAAACTGCAGTGATTTTTAAGCGTGCATATCATTATGTATCACATTGTGCTCACATCACAGTGCTAATAAAAGACGTAATAAATATCCCTTTTGTTTTCGCTCTGGTATTCTAGCACTTCTAAAGAATTCATGAGTTTCTTTCTGAATGGCCAAAGCGCCAACTAATAGTCCATACCATGCCCATTTGCCTTTTGATAAAGACAATTGTACTTCCGCACGCAATTACAGCTCACATTTACTACCATTCGACCCAGCACACGAATTTGTTTTCACACGGTGTTCCACTCCAAGTGCCTGTCAGGCTCTCTGTACCCATGCGTGGCTGACAATCACACTTTATTGGGATTGGAAAAAGTGACGGCTAATTGATTTTACAGTGATACCGATGGAGAGACAATGAATGTGCTATCAATTCAATCCGCTATTTAATGGTTCCAATTTAGCCTCTGTAAACGCCCGCTAAACTAATTTCTCTGGGTGCAGCAATCTGAAAAGCTATCATATCTCTAATCTCCTTCTATATATTCATCAGGAAAAATGAATTTAGCCAATTCCAAGGTCTCGAGATGATCTGTTAGCGCAGTGTAAATGTTTAGAATGCAGCAATTGAGTTCATTTATTGGGATATGAAAAGTTTTATTGGCAGGGTCAGTGGAGTGGAACTGTCGGATAATAGGCAGTTACCCAGAAGTCTTTGAGAGCTATGAAGCATAGAGATGTAGGGAATAAAATGCCGGGACATACCTTAATCGGAAGCTAAACTGAAATTCTGAAACAGCACGGCTGTTAGATTCCCACTGATAAGAGGTGCAGGGGCACGGGCTATTGCTATTCAACCACCTATTTATTTTCCTCTGTGTAAGCTCTTCAATTTTGGCCAAAACTGGGGTTCAGTGAGCCGCATATGCCAATGCAATGTGCGCTGGAGATGGGGAGGCAATGGGCTCTGCTTTTTTCCATCAACACACTTCACCAAGCCAATCATCATCGGATATGACTTTGACTTCGGAACAATAGAGTTGGTATGTGATAATATGGCTATTCTCACCAAATATAAACCCACAATAGCCTTTTAAAGACCTGATCATTCCATTCACTGCTCAATATAGGACTGACCTCACTCTATTCATTTCCCTCTGAGCCACACACACACACACACACACACACACACACAAAACATACGCACATCCTCTTAGTGTTTTTGTCAGCTCACAGCCTGTCACTTTTCCATGGAGGGTTGAAGATGAATTACTCGCTAAGGTACGATCCATCCTTAGGTGGAAAGATAAGAAGCTTTTGAGTTTATTCTGTTCTTTTCTAAAAGAGGATACTCATGAGTGCTATCAAATGACTGATATCATAATTGGACTGAGGAATAGTAAAGCTGAGCTAGAAACAGGCTAGAGTTGCTCGGTATTTTACTTCAGATTGGGTTCTTGTAGAAAGATTAGTCCCTCATAATGTTGTAAGAAGTACAGTGCGATATAAAAATGAAGTGTCATATATGTTAGGTTCAATCTCTAGTATTCCGTAACCTATTTTTACTAATATGTAAGTGCAAAAATGACATAAATATCAAACAGATACAGGGAACTATAATATAACGAGGATGCATGTACTATTATTGTGCATGTACTTCCCATGTGAAGAAGGCTAGTGTTAGGTATTAGTTTTGTTGCGTCCCAAACTTGTCGCTGAACACTAAACCTTGTCAGAGCACATTTCCCTGTTTAGTTGAAAATATCCTCAGTGCGGTTCACAGGGCCAGTATTGAGTGTGGTAACTATGGGGAAGTCTCCACAGGAAGCCCCTAGAGTGTGCCTCCACAGGGTCTGGATCGCTCTATTCCCACCCTGCTGCTGTTTGTTTACCACTGCTTTGACAGTTTGAGGCGAACATTTAGCTGCTAATTCAGGCTATTTGTGTTTTAATGTGCCTCAATTCAGACAAATGGATCACAGCCATGTTATCGGCTGTTCTCGACAGCTGCATCGGCCCGGAAAGTATCAGTCTTTAGCAGTAATGGGACAATTGTGGCCATGCTTAATCCGGCATCAGAATTTGTTCCTCCTTCAGCATTTGATTTGGAGAACATGTTTAATAGCATGCTTGGTGTAATGAAAGGAAGGGGGAAGACGAGAAATTCAAAGAGAGAAAGAAATAGGAAGAAAATGAGGTGAGATGTGAGCTCTGAGCTTATCTAAGGCCAGTGTTAGGGGCTCCAGTCCAACATTAATGTCCCTCTCAGGAGATTAGGATGTAAATATGCTGGATGAACTTGCCTCATTGCCATAGAAACGGTTCCTACCAGACTTTTAACCTTATTGCATTCCCTAGTATACTGTACCTCGCCACTCTTGAGTGTGGGTTAATACAAGGCATTTCCAAATATGATTGTTATTTAAAAATACCTTTGTCATCTCCAGCCTTGTGTTTCTATGTCTTATTTTTTACGCATTTGATTTCAATATGTGGCGTGAACTATATTAATTTCTTTTTTTAAACCACCAATAATTTTTTTGGGGGGTGAAAAAAGAATTGTGTTGTACGCAGTAGCCTAGAATCCAGTTCTGGTTCTTTAAAGGCTCAAAATAATCAACTGTAACATCTTATGGGATGCCTTGGTAATTTCAGAGGTGCAAAGCCATTTTTTTTTTATTTAAAAAATTGAAATGGAAAGTTAATAGGCTCCTCGTTCTTTTTGAGGGGCATGATTAAAATATCCATTATGAGATCAGCTCTTGAATTTCAGTGTTGTGGATTACTTTAATCTCGACAGCCTGATAAATTATGAAACTCTACTCTCAATCTAATGAGGTAATTGCCTGAAAGACTCATTGTTCCATTCATTTGCCGCGCCATCCTAGTGACACAACTCTCAGGGCATCATCATTTTCATAGCAATTAAATATCCCTCCCTGCTCTCCCATGGTATATTTGTTTGAAAAAAAAGTACTATTTGACTGTAAACATGTGTTTGTTCACTCTCCTAGATTTATGGCTCTTCTCATGGTTACACAAAATGGAGTGTCCAGGGCTTTTGTGTGTTTATATGCTTTGGCTCTTAGCCCATGTTGATTATAGCGATTGTGCTGGGATGCGTTTCGCCAACAATGGCACCCAAGCATGGTCAGTGTAACAGGAAAAAAAGGCTAATCCCTTGCAAACAAGCATCTTTGGCAGGACACAATCCTATGTTTGGTGGTGTGGTGTTGTCCAGGTGAGAGGTTAGCAAGGGCTGAGAGAGGACAGAGGACGTCAGCTTAGCCCAGATAAGGGCGATCATGCTGAAAATGACTCTCAGGTAAGACCTATATCTCTGGATCCCCAGCTAGAACAAGCTTTATCACAACTGACCCTGATCTGAATCTTATAGAGCAAACCACATGAGCTTCTTCTCTATAGCCGTAAGACAACGGAAGAAGAGGATGATGATTGTTTAGGCCTTGCCGTTTGGTTCGACAGTAGACAGTGTCCAGCACCAATTGACAGAAAGGAAACAAATATCATCAAACCTAACTGTGGATCCAGTGGGTTATGTGTGTTGTGCGGTTAACACTTCATGCTTCTGTCCTGTTTGCTTTCGTCTTGCTTGTCTTCTACTAGTCTTAGAAAAAAAGGGTTGTTCCAGAGTTCTTTCACGGGTTTGTTGAATATTTAAGGGTTCTGAGCTTCATAAAAGTGCTCTTTTGTATGGTTCTACATAGAACATAAACAAAAAGACTTCTTAGCAAGGCGAAATATCTTGAGTACCGTTAAATTAGTCTAGTATTTCTATTATAAGAATACAATAAGCCAAATATAAGATTATTACACCTATTCATAGCCAGTGTTACTAATTTAAAGCTTGAAACAGTCTTGTTCTATTGGCAGATAGTATAGCTCTTTTGAAGTATTTAAAATGCAGCTGTGGCTGAGGTCGTAGAGCGGGTTGTTCACTAATCGCAAGGTTGGTGGTTCAATCCTCAGCCCACATGCCTCTACATGCCGAAATGTCCTTGGGCAAGACACTGAACCCCAATTTGCTCCCGATAGTAGCTTGCATGGTGGCTCTGCTGCTGTGTGGGTGAATGTGTGAATGAGAAACAGTGTAAAGTGCTTTGTAGAAAAGTTAAGGTTAAAAGGTGTTATATAAGTGCAGACCATTTAGCATTTTTTTTCTAAATAGAAGCTAAATAATCGATAAAATCAATAGAGCAAAGCTATTTCAAACTTGAAATCAGTAAAAAAAAAAAAGTCTAGAAATATATTTATTAATCTTACATTTGTACTATATTTCTTTTTTTTCTTATTTTTTTTGCAGTGAGAGTTCATTGAATTATTAAGGGTTCTTAGCTTCCTAAAATGGTTGTGTGGAAAAATAATAGAGACAACTGAAACACACTCATAAGAGTTACATTAGATATATTTTCTAAGTGTATTCCTCCTGCCCTAGCTCCACTCTATTCGTGCTTAAATACATATAAATATATAGAATGGTGTTGAAGATGAGTTAAACAGGATTTTAAAACTATTGCTGAAATTCATTTGAATGTTAAAACATATAAGCAATTACCAATTTTAAAGGAATTTGACAGCCTAAGTCTATATTCAAAGTAAATTATAAAATGTTTGATTGCTCATTGTTTTTCCAAGCTTAGAAACAGTATACAAAAATGATTTTCATGTACAGTAAATGTAATACTTGTGTATTAGAGGTATGTGATTATAACGAGAAGATTTTATTTATTTATTTATTTATTTCTGGAAGATTTTACAGAAAATAGTTGAACGTATATGTATGATTAACATATTCTGTACTAACTACAATTCATTGTGGAACTTCAGTTATTATTAGGATTAATGTATAATACATGGACATTTTTGGCATGATCTAAAACTGAAAACATTCTGATGGGGGTATGAGCAGATCTACAGTATATGTGATTGAGTGTAGTATTGGGTAGAATTTCAAATATAATGACAATATGCTAATGAAAACATACAACAATCACTATTTTATACTATTTAAAAAAGAAAACAATAGTATTTAATCTAAAAACATACATTATGTGGTAGAAATATTGATACCCATTATTTATTTTTAAATAAATGCAAACAAATTGTGACAGTAGAAGGAAATCTATTTTTTTTTTTCAAATTGTTCTGCATGAACTGGATTGTTACCTTTCACAACAAATAAGGTTACACATGTACAAATCTTTGTCCTCAATCATTAGGCTGTACTGTTTGTTGAACTGCAAGTAAGGGAGTGGATACAAAAAAAACTCACAATATTATTAGGTACAATTATAATAGAAGAAGAATAATAATAATAAATGGGCCAATTAAACACCTGTAATAGTTTGTCATCAGGAGCTTACTGTGTGCAAGGTGGGAATACACCATGGATGAGAAGCCAGCTCATTGACAACCCAGTTAATCGTGCACACACGCACACACACACTCACACACTCACTAACTCTCATTCAAACTGTTTGCTGGAGAACAAAAACATATTGACCATTCCAGTGTCCGAATTTGAATGGACTTTAATGTTTAAATGGACTTTAATGTTTGGATTTCTTTATATTTTTGGAGTTAAAACTGATGTCTCGTGAACATGTGACATCAGTGAATATTATTCATGTGAATAACCTCACTGGGAATATATATATACATACATATATATTCACTGGGAATATATATATATATATATACAGGTGCAGGTCATAAAATTAGAATATCATCAAAAAGTTGATTTATTTCAGTAATTCCATTCAAAAAGTGAAAATAGTATAATGTATACATTCATTACACACAGACTGATATATTTCAAGTGTTCATTCCTTTTAATTTGATGATTATAACTGACAACTAATGAAAAACCCAAAATCAGTATCTCAGAAAATTTGAATACTGTGAAAAGGTTCAATATTGAAGACACTTTGTGCCACATTCTAATCAGATAATTAACTCAAAACACCTACAAAGGCTTTAAATGGTCTCTCAGTCTAGTTCTGTAGGCTACACAATCATGGGGAAGACTGCTGACTTGACAGCTGTCCAAAATACAACCATTGACACTTTGCACAAGGAGGGCAAGACACAAAAGGTCATTGCTAAAGAGGCTGGCTGTTTTCCTTGTGCCAAGCCACTCTTGAACAAGACACAGCGTCAAAAGTGTCTAAAGACAAAAAGGACTGCACTGCTGTTGAGTGTTCCAAAGTTATGTTCTCTGATGAAAGTAAAGTTTGCATTTCCTTTGAAATCAAGGTCTCCCAGAGTCTGGAGGAAGAGTGGAGAGGCACAGACTCCACATTGCTTGAAGTCCAGTGTAAAGTTTCCACAGTCAGTGATGGTTTGGGGTGCCATGCCATCTGCTGGTGTTGGTCCACTGTGTTTCCTGAGGTCTAAGGTCAACACAGCCGTCCACCAATAAGTTTTAGAGCACTTCATGCTTCCTGCTGCTGACCAACTTTATGGAGATGCAGATTTCATTTTCCTACGGGACTTTTTACACCTGCACACAGTGCCAAAGCTACCAGTACCTGGTTTAAGGACCATGGTTTCCCTGTTCTTAATTGGCCAACAAACTCATTTGACCTTAACCCTATAGATAATCTATGGGGTATTGTGAAGAGGAAGATGCGATACGCCAGAGCCAACAATGCAGCAGACCTGCAGGCCACTATCAGAGCAACCTGGGCTCTCATAACACCTGAGCAGTGCCACAGACTGATCGACTCCATGCCACGCCGCATTGCTGCAGTAATTCAGGCAAAAGGAGTCCCAACTAAGTATTGAGTGCTGTACATGCTCATACTTTTCATGTTCATACTTTCAGTTGGCCAACATTTCTAAAAATTCTTTTTTTGTATTGGTCTTAAGTAATATTCTAATTTTCTGAGATACTGATTTTGGGGTTTTCATTAGTCATCAGTTATAGTCATAAAAATTAAAAGGAATGAACACTTGAAATATATCAGTCTGTGTGTAATGAATGTATACATTATACTAGTTTCACATTTTGAATGGAATTACTGAAATAAATCAATTTTTTGATGATATTCTAATTTTATGACCTGCACCTGTATATATGCATTAATAGTAATCAAATACAAATCAGTATAGAAAAAGTGAAATTAATATATAGCCTTGCTCTTTTTGGCATTATTTTACTTGATTTGTTTGATTGCATTTACATAATACTGAAGAAGGTAAACTTAAATGAAGGTTTACAGACACCTGGAACCTTCTGATCCATTTTCGTGTGACGTTGAATTGCTATTAAGTGAACTTTTGATAGTAACTCTAACACTGGTTTTCTAGGCTTGAAGGCCTAATGGTGCTTCTATGACATGCATAAACTTTTGGTTGTGTTCATGAGGCAAAATATGCTGGAGATGAGAGTGAATCTGGGAATCTGGAATACGTCCTTACAGAATCGCATCACTGAAGCCCCTCCACATGAGACCTAGGATTAAAAGAGCCAGATTAAAAGGTTCAATTTAATTTGCATGACTGTAGAGATCCTCCAGTTGAAAGAGCAATGAGTAGACTCTCAGTAGTTGAGAGATATCTCAAGCCTTGCTCACGTCTTTATATGTTATACACAGGTATGAAAACGGAAGATGCAATCAGTTCTAAAGAACAAGGTGGTGATGGTGGTGTCGGAAAGAAAAGAGATTTTCCAGCTGTAATGGCGGTATCATCCTTCGTCTCATCTCTGTGTCGCCTGTCTGTCTTGTCTCCGTTCTCCCCACCACCCATGGCCTAAATGCAGATCAATTACGAGCCACAGAAGTCAGGGTGTCACATGTGATTCACAATGTCAATTTCATGCTTTCGGAAACTGTTTGGCAAGTGCTCGCTCTCTTTACATCTGCTAACCAATCAGGAGGGGCGACATGTCTGAGAGAGAGACAATTTAATGGTGTGACAGTTAACCAGAGAGTGTAGTGTGAGGAGACGATGCTAGGCAGCCTCTGTCTGTCACGCACCGATATTTATTTATTTACTGCAGAGCATGTGCACGGCACAAACAAAATGTCACATCTCATTTCCACTCGTACTCTCTTTGAGATGCAAAGAATCTCTTGAAATCTGAAGTGTGGACTTGGCGCTGGCTGATTAGTGTTCCTTCAGAAGGTCTCTGATGATACATATTCTGATTTAACAGACATGAACAGTTAAAATTGGACACACACACACACACACACACACACACACAAACACACACAGAGTTGTTGAGGCAGTATGTTTTTTTTTCCATCTGTATTTCTGGTAAGGATTTTTTATACACATTATAATGGGCCCTTTTCTTTGTGTGTGTGTTTTATTAAGCAGCTATGTAACCCCATGTCAGGGTATTAAGTGTATCTCAGCACACCCTTTGTTAGCAGTGACTTGCTAACAAATTGTACAGCACTCTCTAACACAGTCATCTTGCCAACATCCCCTTGATAAAAAGAGCTGCTGAACTCCACGCTGGCCAAAGAGTCATAGCAGTAGCTGTTTTTAAGGAACACACAACATGCTGCCTGTCCAGGGAGGTTGGCTTTTTTTTAGCATAAACATGCTGCAGTGCCAAAGCCATTTCACACGCTGAAAAGAGCCGGTCCACTAATCTATGAATGAGGGAGCAGAGACGCCCCATTGACAAATGTTATCTCCACATGGCATAGAGGTTTCAAACCTATTCAACACCCCTACACTCAGGCCACCACTAGGATTATGTCACCTTAATCCCTCATGCGGGACTGGGTGGGTGAGCCGGGCAACTGACTCCCTGTGTGAGGGGAAAAAGGAGTGCAAGGCCAGCAAAGTGGGAATTGTTCTTTTTATTTCTCTCCTTTACAAACAGAGGTGAAAGCAGCAGACTCGTCGTGTTGTCACTTTACTGTCATACAGTATGTTTGAGGGGCTCAGGAGTTGCACGAATAAATAGTCTAAGAGGAGCTTCTCTGCTTTCCCTTCAGAGTAATACATAAAATGCAAGACGCATGCAGGGTGGAATACACCAAGGATTTTTGAGGCCAAGATGGCTCCGTGTAGCTGTCAAATGAAACACAACCTCGTTTTTTTTTTCTTTTTCCAAGTTGCCTTCTTTATGTTGCAGTACACTTTTAGTAAATCAGGCTTGCTAGCGTCCTTGAGCTTTCCTCTCTGATAAGAAATCTTTCTGTTATAGGGCTTTACATAAACAAACCCCCAACCAATCATGGCCCAATGTGAATAAAGACCAATAAATGAGTTCATTATTACTAGGAAGGGAGAGGTCAGAGCTCTCATTCCCCCCAGCCCAAAGGAAGCTGAACTTGTAGGAGATGAGTTGTTTAATTAATTCTTATGGCACTGTGGTATTGATTATTCAGGAGCCTTTGGCCTTAAGGCCTCTATCAGATCAGCTCTTGAAACATCAGACCTGAAGATCAGAAACAAAGGCAGGAAGACAAAGAAAGGAAGTGCTCACCATCTCTTGACTCCGCTGCCTAGCTTTATTTAATTGGCTTGCATTGGTTTTAATTTAAATGTTGATGCAGCCACATTTACAGGGCCATGATTCAGTGCAACATAAACCAGCCTTATATTCGGGGGAATTAATACGGTGGGCACTCAAGGATGCTCAGGCAAGATGTCCAGAAATTAGACAGGATTAATTGAAAATCTTAATTACTTTCTGAGGGCATAAACATCTCAATATCAATTAAAATGTGTTTCCACTGCTCTTGGACGATATGAGGAGCAACTGTAATTAGACAATTCGACTGACAAGAACAGACTGCTTTGTGTCTAAAGCCCTCAGAAATCCAATGCTCACACTGGGAACAAATTACTTATTATTATTAGCAAGTAAAAATATCTTCAATATATTCAACAGTATCTAGTATTTCCTGTTAAATGTTTACAGGAAATCAAATATAAGATAATTCAACTTATTTGAAGACATTTTAAAACTCATTTCAAGCTAAATTGTCTTGTTCTATTCGCAACGATGAAAATGAGAAAAATAGTCTTCATTAGAAGAAGAATATGTTAAGCTTGAAATGTCTAGAAATCCATCCATTTTTCATACAGCTTATCATACACAGGGTCACAGGGAGCCTATCTCAGGGATCTTGGGGCAGGGGACACCCTGGATGCGTGGACAATTTGGACATGCCAATCAGACTACAATGCATGTCTTTGGACCAGGGGAGGAAACCGGAGTATCGGGTGGAAACCCCCAAAGCATGGGGAGAACATGCAAACTCCAAGCACACAGGACAGATACAGGACTCGAACCCCTAACCCCTGAGTTGCTAGGCAAACTAGATACATTTGACTATATTGAAGATATTTTCACTTGCTAAGATATATATTTTGCACCGTATATCCTAAAAAATCCTTCATCCCTTCCCCATCTCACAACGACACGTGTTGAACCATTTTCTTTACCTGTTCCATATAAACACGGCGAGTTCTCTTCTGAAAGTTGAGCATAAGTTGAAGGTTATGGTGATATGACGGGATGCATGCACGCACTTTATTATCAAAGTGTCTGAAATTATAGAGTGCATATTAAATGGAGTTATATGGCTGAGGTTAACATGAAAATAATATCCTCCAGCTCGGGCCAAGCAGCACGCTTCACTGCTCTGATAAAAGCAGGTGTAAAAATGTTGGAGTGGATGAAAAAATGTTTTCATAGGTGCAAAAGTGATTGTTATTCAAAGGACGCTCTGTATTGCCTCTGGCATGGTGGCCTTAAGGCCTGCCCAAATCAAGCTCCCCAAATTTCACACGCATCCATTTTCTATCTTGTAGTTCAGACCCAACCTTGCATCCTTCCTTTAGTTTCTGTTATTCCATTTTAATTTCCTGCATATCTGTAGGGATTTGGGTGAAGGCCTTGTGGGTTTTTGAACACTTATCTTTAGCCTTTATCTCTTAGTAGCATGTTTTCACCCTCTGTCTCACTGTCTCTTATTTTCTCCTGCTCTCAATCCCCCTCTCTCTCTCTCTCTCTCTCTCTCTCTCTCTCTCTCTCTCTCTCTCTCTGCAGGAAGAAAAGGGTCTTGCCAGTCATGAACCATTTAGCCTGAAGGAAGCAGGAGGGCTGCACCTTTAAACTGGGATTTCTGGACCAATCTGCACTGTGTATTCGAATTGCGGAGTAACAAATGGACAGTGGAAAGGGGGTTTGTAATGGTGATTAGAGGCTGAAATTGGTTCAGATTTACAGTGTCAGTCAGAGATGGAGGGAACGGAATAAGCGGTCTAAGCGGTCTAATGGATCCATCAGCTTGCTTCAGCTGCTCAGCAGGCCGGGCGAGGTCACCAGCCATCCGCAGGCGGCACAAAAGCACTTCAATTTTGTTAGGAAATGTATCAATTTAACTGACTTGAGCGGCACACTGGAAACCTAATGAATCTGGACTCAATTTTCCAGCACACTGCCTCTGTGAACTGGAGGAAACAATGTTGGTGGCGATGGGGTTGAGGAGGGGGGTTGCTGCGATTGGCTGTCCGCCTCTTCGCCGGCCAGTGGGCTGGACTGCGTTTATCTAGCTCTATCCGGCCCACTGTCACTCATCTAACAATGATGTCATTAAAAGTAAATTGGCCTCTATTTCAGTGCGATGATAATGCTAATTGAGTGGCAAAACATAATACGGAGGGGCTGTTGTGCGCCGCTGAAGGGGAGGAGGGGGGACAGATTAAATGGCCATACAATAGAGGGTGTCAGGCACGGCAGATGTTGCTTTGTGCTCAGGTCTGCATTGACATATCTCTTGCTTGTCAGGCCCGGGCTTTAGGAGAGTCTTACAGGTCAGGGGACCAGATGGTCCCACACTGAGTGCCCTGAATAAAGCAGTTAAACAGGGCTGCCTGGTTATTAAAAAAAGACAACTCGGCCACAAGAAATGTGGTGGTTGGTAAATAAAGGGTGCAAAGCTGCCTTATCGATCTGGTTGCCACGCGCCAGGCCTGACTGCGGGCTAATGAAAGACCTCTGGCCAGCAGGCTTCATGTTTATTTAAGGAAAGGCCTATGATCAGCCTTGCCTTAACCAACAACCCCAGCCCACCCCACCCCTTTTTGATTTCCCACACAGGAACTTACTGGGCAAAGGAGAGAGAGAGGTGTGAATTAGTATAATCAGACCAAACAACCAAGGCAAATTCCTTGTCTATTCAAGAGTATTTGGACAATAAAGCACAATTCTCATTCTGATTTCTGATTCTTCTAGTAGAATAGTATGTGTTTTGGGACATGCCCCAAGTATCAGTGACTCTGCGGATATAATTATCTGCTGTTATCATCGTCCCTTTAGGTTTACAGAAGTGTTAAGCGAAAAGCTTCACAGTTTTTATTGATCAATTAACAGCCCAATATAACTGAGACTGAAATCCATGAAGTACAGAGTAACAGGAAATATGTACCACACTAGCCAGCTGACATTAGCATTAAAGCTACAGGGCATCATGCCATTTTCATCTCAAAATACAATATCTTTCTCTTTGTTTACAATCTCATACACTTATATTTTCTCTCTCTTCTGATTGGCTGCAGCTCCTACCAGTCACTGTATAGTCAGACTTTACACAGGTGCATGATAACGTTTGATTATTGGAGTTGGCACGTGATGTATGCAGTCAACTTTAATAGACAGTATTTTTTACTCCCAAGATCACTCATCTTGCTTTTTTATGCAGGCATCCATCCATTTTCTACACCACTTATCCTACTTAGAGTCATGGAGGAGCCTGAAGTTTACCCCAGGGAACTCGGGCACAGGGCATTGGACACCCTGGACAGGGTGCCGACCCATCACAGGGCACAATCACACACTACAGAAATTTGGAAATGCCAATCAACCTACACGCATTCTTTGGACTTGGGGAAGAAAGTGAAGTACCCAAGGATACCCCCAAAGCACATTTACAACATGTAAGCTCTGTGCCCACAGGGTGGAGGCAGGATATGAACCCCCAACCTCAGAGGTGCGAGGCAAACGTGCTAACCACTAAGCCACCCCTCTTGCTTTTTACATGAGCTCACAGACAAGTACGATTAGCTAGTGTTACTGTGGTTGACAGTGATTTTGCTCTTTTGGCTCCCAGATATGACCGTGGCATCATTCAACATTAATTTAATGATGATTCTTATGGTAGGGCTAATTCTTTTCTCTTGTGGGAGCCTATTTATCTAATGTTAATTTTTTTAAATAATTTGTCGTGTATACATTCAAATGTATTGACACTTGTTCAGAAAATCTACTGTGATATTACTTGTGATAATGTGTGAACACCCATCTGCCCCGGATACATTTCCCTGGTGAAGAACATGTCTTTGGGCTAGTGGCTATTGTGGTATTTCCATGCTGAATGAAATGGCATGGAGGTCATTGAATGATATTTGTAAGTTGTTTGTTGTTGGCTGGGGAAAATGAGATGAAATATTAGTTGTTTTTTTTTTAAGAACCTTTGAATTTCAGACTACTACTAAATGCTATTTTACTATATATTGCTTTAAAGTTCTTATTTTTTTCTGGATTTACACTAAAGAAAAGTGAAAGGAGTAGATTCTTCCTGCAGAATAGACCCATGCTCAGTCCTCAGCCTCTACTATAACTGGATGTGTGTAATTGTAGTCATTAAACAGGCCCTACATGCCTCTAGTATTCTCATAGGTCAAAGGTCGGACACAGTGCATGTTCAAATTGTAGTTGAATATCCACTCGCTGTGCTTGAACTAGGATTGAATGCTCTACTGGCTGTTGCCAATAAATTGCTAGCTGTGTTTTCTCACTTTGAGGCTGCATTTTATCTGACTAAAAGCATGTTTGACTGTTCTCTGACTGACTGACAATTAAAATAATGTAATCCCCTCCACTTGACCTCTCCCATTATTACTAGCACTGATCTCATTTGGTAGTGCAAGAAGCAGCAGTGTCCACCTGTCTCTGATGTCCTTGTAGCAAATCCTGCAGAAATGGTGCCAAATGGGAAATGACAGTTTTTCTTATATTGTACTAAAAATTGAATTGTTTTTCATTCTGTGCTAAAATTGTAATGGGATTAAAACCAGTTCAACTGCCCGGAGAAATAAAAAATGCTGGTCTTGATTATATGACAAAAATGGGCACAATAGTTAATTTCACAATAACTATTACAGGACAAAATGCAAATCTTTAAATACTTGCCTGAATATGCATGACAAATTGCAGTGGATGGATAACAAATATGTTACAGTATTATCCTAAAATTTATGATGATACCATTTAAAACCAGCACTTATGATGTGAATAAAAAGATACATATCGTCTTTTATAATGTTCATGATTTTATCATTTTCACAAAAATTGAGGTAGAACACAACTCTTTTAGTTGCTTTTTACATGAGCTGATGTACTGGATATGAAAATTGTTGCTTGTAATTAGCTCATGGCAAAATTTTGTAATGTTGTGAAACTGAAAATAAGATTTTTTTCAGTACATTGTAAATTCATATTGGTATTTAATTTTTGTTAAATGCTGGTGTATATGAGTGATGTCTTTAATATATAAAATGAAGTGCAAATGTATTCAGATTAAACCTAACTGAACTTCATAGTCTATATAAATTTTGTATTAAGATACACAATATGGCCAAAAGTATGTGAACACCTGATCATCATGCCCATATGTGCTCATTGAACATCCCATTCCAAAATTGGTCCCTGCTTTACTCTTATAATAAGCTCCACTTTTCTGGGAAGGCTTTCCAATAGATTTGTGTAATAGCATGGCTGTGGGGAATTGTGAATTCAGCTACAAGAGCATTAGTGAGATCAGGTATTGATGTTAGGTGAGGAGGTCTGGGGTGCAGTCGGTGTTCCAGTTCATCCCAAATGTGTTCAGTGGGGTTCTGTGTGGGCTCTTCCAGTCCAACCTTTTCAAACCATGTCTTCATGGAGCTTACTTTGTGTACAGGGGTATCGTCATGCTTGGAACAGGTTTGGGCCTCTTAGTTCCAGTATAGGAAATTGTGTGTGTGATATATATATATATACACACTAATATTGGAACGCTTGGTAAATATGAGCAAAGAAGGCTGTGAAAATTTGTCTTTATTGTTTAACCTTTTTATATTTTTTCAAAAGCTTCACAAAAATACTCTGCTTTCATCGATATCAAACAATTGCAAACAAAACACAGCTTTATTTAAAAAAAAAAAACTTTATCTGAAGTATATTCCCATTGTTATTTTCTTAGTACACCTGGGTGACTGGGATCCCATGATCCCTGTTCCTTCTGCATAGTTCCTTAGAGATATCCTGATTTACCACAATTTTGACCAGGATGAACTGCCAATATATTATTTTTCAGAGGGGGTAACAGTACATAAAATCCTCCAGTGTATATACATTCCTCAAGTAAAAGTGCAATTCAAATAAATAAATAAATAACTATCATAATATTTAAAGTTTCAAACTCTTTACTCAAGTTAAGTTACAGATCATAGGATTTCTTTTTGTTAAACATGAAACAAACATTGAGTCAGGCGAGAAAAGTACTTAATAATCTGATGTTCCTGAGCTGCTGTGGGTCGCTTTGACAGTGCTGTAATAGTAACTCACAGTCAGTGCTATTGTGTCAGGTGTGCTGGGTCGGAAATTAGCGACCAGCCAGCTCAGATATGTCAAATGTTATCATGCCCTAACTTCAGGCATGAAAGAGGTCAGACTAAAGTGTGACAGACTGGAGATGACAACCAGTCATGGGAGAGAGAGCCAGTAAGCGCATGATAGAATAAACAAACCAGATATTATACTATAAAAAGAAAAATGATTCCGGTATGGCAGAGTTTTGGTTTTTCCTTTGCTGTTCTCTAATTTCATGGATAGTCATCTGATTTATCCTCATTGTGGAGTTTGTATCGTTGTCCAGTTGTGAACTTGAACAATAGAGCTCATGATAGCTACTAACAAGAAGTTTTCTCTGTATTTTTGTATTTCAAACTTATGCAAGAGTGAATCATCTTTGGGAGTGGAATCTTCCTCTGCGTGTAATATTTATTTATTTCAGCTACCATGCAAATACAAATGCAAATCTGGCTCATGGCCAATGTGTCTGACAATCTGGAGAACAAAATACACAGATTAGATAATATAATACATAGAGAACAGAGATCAAGCTGGCTCATGATAGCCAGCTAGTGACTAACGGGAGGTATTTGTGTGTTTCTCTGTATTTTTGTATTTCAGATTTGGCTAGAGTATATTTATTGCTCAGTGTTTTATCTAGTGTGATAACACTATCCAGATCGTGCTCACTTTTGACAGGCTAGAATAACACAAATAACAGACTAGATAATAGAATACACTGGGAACACAGAATGGGTAAAAAAAATTGGACATTGCACAATGTTGTCTCATAATTATAGTTTTCTCAGCCCCAAAGATGCATATCTCAAGAATAGCCCGTCCATTCAGCCCAGTAGCAGGGCAACACTTCTACCAGAGTTTTAACTAGCCAGCTAACATTAGGTAGCTAGTGCATTCTGTAGGTTATGTGTTGTTTATAAGCGATAGTGAGCATTATCTCTCTCTCTATCACTGATCAGTCGAGACCGACCTTCGGTCACTTTACAGGTCATCACTCCACGTATTTGATTATCTAGCTTACAGTAACTGTGAATGTCACACTATAAAGTTGTTTCATTTACATAACACTTCACAATCAAGAGTTGTGAATATTTGAGCCATGCCCAAAAGGTATTAATATTAATGTAATACATCGTTGGTGTCATTACTAGTTTGGCGTTGGATTCTATCTAAATGCAGTCATGAGATTAATGCTCCAAGTTGTGGTACGAATCAAGAAGACAGCAATAGCATTTTTCTAAATTTCTAAAATCTAAATCTAAAATGTTGTAGTATTAAAGTATGAAATTACAAACCCTCTGGAATAAATGTATCCCTTTAAAATGGCATTTTAAATAAAACTTATAGTATGGCAGTGCTCCTTTCTCCCAAAAAATCCATGGAGTGTCGACAAACTTTAATAAAGCTAGCCTGTGGCTACTATTCCTAAGGAAAATCTTTCAGAGGATCCTCAGCTAATCTTCTAAAGGTTAGCTAGCATGCTAAGCACTGATGATACAACCTAACTTGTATGCTAACAGGGAGCTGACATATTACAAACTGACTAAATACTTAGTGTTCTAACTGTACTTCGATATTTCCCAATTCTCTAATTCAGATTATGCTCTTATTGATCTCACACATAAGAACTGATTTTAATTCAAATGTTGGCCAAAAGATTTGAATTGTCAAAATGATAAATCTAGGTAGTCTACTTCAGGAGGCGTAAGCTCCGGGGCTGAGCCCACATTCTTCTCCATCACAAAACCTTTATAAATAAACTGTCTCCGTGTTTTTGTTCTTGCATGTGATGGCGATTTGCTTAAAACTTGTGAAAATTGGACAAAAACGTTAGATTCATCATAAAACTTTCCTTGAGTGTTATTACTGTTTGCAAGATTACCATTTTTGGCTGTCTAACATGAAAGTAGGTCAGTTTGGTGTTGCTAGTCAAGGGGAGGCACAACTAAGCTACCATTGTATGGGTTTAGCTTCTACAGTGCCATGCAAAGTACGTTATGCTCTGCTCATATCATTTTGATGTAACTTGGAACTCATAACTTGGAACTCCCAAATTTCTCCATCTGGGGATAATCTTCTCTTATGTAGACATTTACATACCTTGTTTTCCTGGCTCAGCATGAGAGGATGTTCGTGTTTCAGTTTCCCCATTACTGGTTAAAAAAAAAAAAAAAAAACAACATTTTTTTTTCATCCCCTCACACTAACTGAAAATGTGAGCTAGCTTTTGGCCGAATTGAAACCAGTCAGCCAATAATACATTAGTATTTCACATATTTTCCACTAAACCCTGTCTGATTGGTCTTGCCTCAGTTCACTGAAGATAAAATACAACACTCCATTCATGAAGATTCAAAATTACAACACATGCCTTCTTCAGTTGTTCTTCAGGGCTAAAGAAAAAATCTTTGGGGATACTGCCTCTAATGCCCAGTCCAGGTTACACCCCTGGTCTACTTACACTTGCATTCTACTCTTTTGATGAGTGTAGTTTACCATGGTATATGTTACAGAAGTGATTCTTACCTCGTAAATATTTTCTGATCTGGCTCAGAATTAACACCGCATTCAACTAAAGGTCATAACTAATCAGTTCTGACCTCCAACTGAAAAAAATAAACCCCAAAGAAACCACCGCCTCAACTCTGAGTTCCTACTGGGGAACTCGGGATTGCCTCCTTAACCCTGACTTCAACAAGTGACCTCAAATCAACATGGCTTTCACACAGCATCAACACTAAAAAAAACAGCACTTTGTACCTTTAAATGAGTTCTACTGTATGTATATACAAGTATTTGCTTGAGATCAGTCATCATGCACAGATATTAGCTTATTAAATCTGTAACACTGACTAAACAGTTTGTTGTTTTGAGGAGGTAAATACAGTACCTTGCGAAAGTATTCGGCCCCCTTGAACTGTTCGACCTTTTGCCACGTTTCAGGCCTCAAACATAAAGATATAAAACTGTAATTTTTTTGTGAAGAATCAACAACAGGTGGGACACAATCTGAAGTGGAACGAAATTTATTGGATATTTCA
>JAFFST010053525.1:141199-147140 GCA_022414735.1 Noturus placidus
CATTCCCACACTATGGACAACATGGAAATGCCAATCAGTCTACAACACCAAAATGTCTTTGGACTGGAGGAAACTGGAGTACCCAGAGGAAACCCCCAACACAGGAGATGTGACTCAAACTTGCTAACCAATAAGCCACCATGCCCCCCTATTCTGGATAATATGAAAAGGAAAAAAAAATCTGAATCTCAGGAGTCTACTATATATCTGCAGGGTTAATTAGAAAGACAATTTATCATTTAATATTGCATAATTTACACTTAATGATGGAAGACTTAAACCAAACATCAATTTCTTAATTAACATTGACATTAACTGTATACGATTGGCACCCTGTCCAGGGTGTACCCCGCCTTGTGCCCAATGCTCCCTGGGATAGGCTCCAGGTTTCCCCGGGACCCTGAAAAGGATAAAGCTGTATAGAAGATGGATGGATTAACTGTATATGTTTAAAAAAGCAGATAAAATATTTTACACATTTATATTGCAAAAATGCACATGCGCTTGAACTAAAACTTTACATCCCTATAGGCAGGGGCATCGCATCGGCTGGAAGAGTGAAACCTACTATCCATACCCCCTAGATGGAAGTGGCCCTTTAGAAACTAAAAAGTTGTTTGTGCTGTTATCATTGTTCTCTTATACAGTTCCCTGAAGCACCAAATATTCTACACTCATGGCTGTATGTGAATTCACAGTGGTGTGTGCATTCATCTGAGTCAAATCGTGCTTATGATTTAGTGGCAAACCCCAGTGGTTTAGATGGTGTGAAATGAATGTACATTTGTTTTTCACAAGATCCACACAGGTTACAATATAAAAACGGTGAGAAAATACGTTGATGCTGGTCACCCTGGGGAAGCCAAGCCACGCTGGCAAAGTGAGAATCGGCGATGAGTGGTCTCTAAACAACACCAACAACAATGAAAAAAAGGCTTTGTGACACTGTTTGTAAGGCACTGGTACAAAGCGGAGAAATGAAGAGTGGTTAAGGTAAAGAGTTTGGCACAAAGCCACAGCAAATTTGTAGGCATAAATGTGTGCTTTGTCAGTGGTGATAGTGTGTGTGTCTGTGTGTGCATGTGTGTTGGGGGAAGGGTGAATAGGCAGTGTGTAATGGGAGATATGAAATTATTGCAATAATTTTACCATTCAAGCAGTGTGAGCAATGTAAAGGAATTCCAATGATGAAGCAGGTGTTCTGTGAGAGGTGCCATCTGGCAGTAGAATTAGGAGCTTATGAGCCAGGTGCTCGTGCAGAAGAGAGGAATCAGAAATGAACTCTAATGTGATCTGTTTCCCTCACGGCCTCCAGGAACACGACTTTGCACTGATACAGGCTAAAGAATGTTCTTTGTTCTAAATAATGTTCATGTGGGCGTGTGTGTGTGTGTGTGTGTGTGTGTGTGAGCATAGTTTTCAAATAATCAAAACTAAGTTATTTGACCTGCAACAGCGATATTGCTAGAAATGGGGGAAAAAGTTAAAAAGAAACTTCAGGAAAAAAATATTTAATAATTTAATAATTTAATAATACAATACAAATGCATGCATTGTTAATTCTGAAAGTTGTGCCCAAAAATTACAGGCAACAAACTAGAGTTGCATAGAATCAGTTTTAACGTTCAGCTTACTGACAAACTACATATAGTCTCATTTCAGTACTTTTTGGAGAATGAAAAAGAAAATTACATATCAACATCAATATCAATTTATTAATGTTCGCTGTTGCTGAGTAAAATAAATGCATTTTAATCCCAGAATTGACTGTAAGCTAATTAAAAGCGAATATGTGTATATTTTAAATAATTTAGTTTGAAGAGCAAATCAAAATAAAGCAATTCCCTACCAAAAATACACTTCAGGCACCAAACGGTTGGTCAGCAGCAGCAACATTTGAGACAAAGGAGACAGATGAGCATCCCTGGCCCAATTTATGAGCTATCATCAATGTTAAATGCTGCAAATGAAACAACGTGGTGGTGACGATGATCTGTAAATTATGTAGGCCAAAACCTGTGGAGATATCAGCATTTCACAGATTCTTTCCTTGATAGTAATGTTTCCTTTCTTTATATAATGTTGTGGTGCTCATTTCAACATAGCTCACTTGGTTAGTTAACGCAGCAGTTTCACTCTGTAAAAACAGAAATAGCAAGATCATAATCCACATTCATTAAAAAAGGTATTTATTTATTTATTTTATTTTATTTAACATTGATCAACACACATTAAAATGGGCCAGAGCTTTGTGCCCCAGCTAAAATGTTCCAATTCTATACCAAAAGGATATTTACATCCTAGATAGTGCGTGCTAATGATAACCCTTGGATTCAATATTTAGTTACTGTCCAAGTAGTTGGAAGTATTTTGCCCTCAATAAACACTCTGTATAAATAGCTGTTGTCTGATGCCAATGGACGTGCTTCATCAAATAACATTATGTGCAGTATACTATACACATATGCCAATTTATTTGCCTAGCATCAGTTCTGTCACACTTAGATTTTATGAAAAATATGCTCAAAATATGACAGATATGACTGATGAGCAAATGGAAGCTGATTTCTTTACTGGGTATGATTTTTTTTTTATAAATAAACACCTCAAAAAATATATGTCAGAAAATATAAATATTCTAAACACCTCTGCTGCCACCTCGTGGTGGATATTGTATTGTATACACTCATTACAGATATGCCCTTAGTGAAATCTTTCCTGTCAAAATTGCTATTGTAGACAACCATAGCACTGACAGGAAATCTATATGGATGGATTATCTAATGGAGTGTATAATATATAAATGTAATCAAGGACATTGAGGGGAAACTGTATGACAAGTCCAAAACCAAGAGCAAGTCCAATATCAAGTCCAAGGTCAGAAAAAATATGGATAAATACAGTACTCATTTCAAAAATTATTCATTTGTTTCAATATTAGCACCTCACTCCGCACACATAACTCAACTGTGAATACAGCATCTGGGGTGGCTGTGGCTCAGTCAGTAGAGCGGGTTGTCCACTAATCCACTAATCGTAGGTTTGGCAGTTCGATTCCCGGCCCGGATGACACCACATGCCGACGTGTCCTTGGGCAAGACACTGAACCCTAAGTTGCCCCCGATGGCAAGCTAGCACCTTGCATGGCAGCTCTGCTACCATTGGTGTGTGTGAATGAGTGAATGAGACACAGTGTAAAGCACTTTGGATAAAAGCGTTTTATAAGTGCACCATTTATCTTATTACTGAAGGTGTATTGAAGGGTATTATTTATAGGAGAGCTACATGTTCATAGCCATTATCACCAAAGTTTTGTGTGAACATGTAAATCATTTATTCTAAAACATCCTCCAACACAAATACCTTGTGAGAAAAAAGAGTTCTTCAAGGGTTTGCTGGGAAATTAATAGTTCTTAGCTTCCTAAAAGTGGCTAATTTGGACTAATTGTGCTAGCTAGTCATCTCTTTAAGTAGCTTAGTAAATTTCCTGAGAGCAAAAACAAAGAGGGAATTCGGCTCAACACCAACTAGTTCTAAACTAAAAAGCTTAATTAGTTAAGCTATGCCACAACATACTTGCCTTTTCAGCTCCCCATCATCACAGGTGACGAAATCAGATTTGGAAATCAAATTCAGATTCTTTACGCCACTCTAAAATTGCAATTTCCCAATGGTTCGCATGTGAATAATAATCTGCCCCTGCCACAGTTTAAACCAAACCACAGAACCAATGTTCCAGATTTACTTTGGGAAAATACAGTTTTGTATAGGATGTCTGTGTATGCTGTAACATTACAATTTCTCATCACTGAAACTAAGAGGCCCAAACCTGTTCCAGCATGACAATGCCACCTTGCACAAAGCTCCATGAGGACATGGTTTGAGATGGTTTGGAGTGAAAGAACTCAGGCCTTCTCAAGCAACATCAGTGCCTGATGTCACTAAAGCTCTTATAGCTGAATGAACACAAATCCCCACAGCCACGCTCTAAAATCTAGAAATCTGGAAAGCCTTCCCAGAAGTGTGGATCTTATTTAAACAGAAAAGGGGAATAAATCTGGAATGGGATGTTCAACAAGCACATATGAATGTGATGGTCAAGTTTCCACAAATGTCTGGCCATTCATTTATGGCATACTGCAAATATAAAACAACTATTTTGACAGATGCTTCTTATGTTGAACCTCGAGGGTCCATGACCTCAATTAATAGATTGTAGATAGATGTAGATGTATGTATACTGTATATATAAATAACAGCATCACCAACAACAATCCTTCACAGACTCAGATCACTGATCCATAATCTATGCTTTGTGAAAAGTTTATACAGTGATAAAATGATACATAAAGTAAAAGCGCTTAAAGTAAATATATTTTTAAGTTCTTATACGGTGTGACTCAAACACTCACTCATGCACTTTCCGTAACCGCCTGTCCTGGGAAACTCTGGACGCGAGACAGGTATACACCTTGGATGGGACATCAGCACATCACGAGGCAGCATGGACACACACATTCACACACTCATTCACAACTTGGAGTCATTTATCTTAGCCAATCAACCTACTGCTGTTTTTTGGGAGGCTGGAGGAAACCGGAGAAACTGGAGGAAACCCATGCCAGACACTCCACATAGACAGTAACCTGAGATCAGGAACGTTGCAGGGACCCTGTAGCTGCGAGGCAACAAATCTACCTGCTGTGCCACCATGTGGCCCACTCAAACACTTAAATCAATCATATGAATAATCTTAGTCTTATCTCCAATTAAAATTACATGCAAATTTCATTTACGCCTCATCATAATTATTATTCCATCAATCTATAAATGTTCTATACCAGCCTATTCCAGGGAGCATCGGGCCCAAGGCGGTGTACACATTGGACGGGATGCCTACCCATCGCAGTGCACAATCACATACAAATTCAAACACTATGGACACTTTGGACATGCCAATGGGCCTACCATGTATGTTATGGACTGGGGGAGGAAAACAGAGTACCCGGAGGAAACCTCCGCAGCATGGGCAAACGGGAAACTCTGCAGACACAGGGCAGAGGCAGGAACCAAACCCCCAACCCTGGAGGTGTGAGGCAAATGTGATAACCATTAAGCCACTGTGCACCCATAATTATTATTACTATTAGTAGTAGTAGTAATAGTAGTAGTAGTAATAATATAATAGTAGTAGTTGTAGTAGTAGTAGTAATAATATAATAGTAGTAGTTGTAGTAGTAGTAGTAATAATATAACAATAGGAGCAGTAGTAATAGTAGTAGTAGTAATAATATAACAATAGGAGCAGTAATAGTAGTAGTAATAATATAATAATAGTAGTAGTAGTAGTAATAATATAATAGTAGTAGTACTAGTAGTAGTAGTAGTAGTACTAGTAGTAGTAGTAATATAATAGTAGTAGTAGTAGTAGTACTAGTAGTAGTAGTAATATAATAGTAGTAGTAGTAGTAGTAGTAGTACTAGTAGTAGTAGTAGAATAATAGTGGTAATAATAGTTGTAATAGTAATAGTAGTAGTAGAGTAGTAAACAACAGAAAGTGCTGCATCACTGTCTCACGTCGCATTTTCTGGAAAGCACCAGCATTAAATAAGAGTGACTCAGAGTGACTCAGTGACTCAGTGTGAGTCGAAGTGTAGCAAGCCAGCTACTATGGGAAACTTGAACCTGTTCCTAAATAAAAGTCCTACAGCAAGGCTGTAATTAAGTGTAGAAGTGGTGGCTCAGAAACCAATGAACATTTTTCTTTATTTATCTCGTGTCATATTGAATAAAATATTATTTTTTCTTTATTCCTAACTTTATTTTAAAAATGTCTCTCTTTCAATCTATAAAATATTGTGTTGCTTTATTCTGTAAAAAGCATCAATCCATCGATCTTCTATACGGCTTACCTTTCATGGGAAACCTGGAGCCTATCCT
>JAFFST010053526.1:49342-69078 GCA_022414735.1 Noturus placidus
TTTGAGGCCTGAAATGTGGCAAAAGGTCGAACAGTTCAAGGGGGCCGAATACTTTCGCAAGGCACTGTAGAGCTCTCCTGGCTGTTGTTTCCAGCTCAAAGCTTCAAATTGATGAAACTGATTGGCATACTCATGGATGTTCACAGAAGCTCTCTTACGTTGACCTCAGGTCCAGCTGTCAAAGGGGGCTTTCACTCTGGCAGTTTAGTGGGAAAACTGGTCATGTGAAAGCTGTCATGTGGCCCAGGAAGTGACTATGATGCTAATAGACAAAACTCGTACTTGGGTCCACACTTGTCCAGGAAGTAAAGTAACACACGTGTACCCTAAGTGGAAGGGGAACATTGTGGAACACAAAAGAGGTCCACTGCTATGCTTAATAACACCAAAATAAAATACTTTGCATTGTGTTCTCCATGAGCATTTGTGATGATGTAAGATGATCGCACGTGCACTAGGGTTCCATAGTATCAAGTGAACAATCAAAAGAACAATCGCATGCTGATTAGGACCCAGCTGCCCTGATTAGACCCCACACGCTGCCCTGCATCAGAGTAGATCTGCATTAGTGTAGTTATCCTTCATGTTCCATAAAACACCTGTCCCCCTCACCCAACCCCTACTGACCCCAGAGCTAGCCCTAAGTCAAACAAAAGCACTCCTTGTGACAAGGAGCAGCCTTCTGAAAGCACCCGATCACACGCCCAAGCTAGTAGTGGCCAGAGTCTACCACAAGAAATAATAAATAAATAAAGACATAATAACAATTATGGTGGCACAGTGGCGCAGTGGGTAGTGTTGCCGCCTCTCAGTCCCCGGTTCAGTCCTGAGCTCGAGTTACTGTCTGTGTGGAGTCTTGCATGTTCTCATGGGTTTCCACTGGGTTTTCTGATTTGCTCCCACCTCCCAAAAACATAGCTGTTATTTATGGTAAATTACCCATATTAGTGTGTGTGCGTGTGCATGTGCGTGTGTGTGGGGTGCGCCCTGCGAACTGCTATGGACTGGCGTGTAATCCAGACTATAGTAATACGTATTTCATATGCTTTGCTCCCAGTGTGATAGGTTAAATATGTATGTGTAACAACATTGATTCACTTCAGTAAGTGCTTTATCCTGGTCAGGGTCATGGTGGATCTGGAGTCCATTTTGTGAACACTAGATGCAAGATAAATATACCCTGATTAGGAGGTTAGTGAATTATGGGACATCACACATCACAGACACACACACACACACACACACACACACACACACACACACACACACACCAAGCCTTTTTAACTTTCTCTCATTCACACCTAGGGGCAGGGTCATTAGCTGGACTGTTAATCATCCTGTGCTGAGTCCAGGTTCTTCTCCATCAAAAAAACCTACTTCTATATGGACTGTTTCCATGCATTTTTTTTCTTGTATGTGATGGCTAATTGTTTATAAAATGAGAAATTTGGGCAAAAGGTTGTCCAAAAATTTAATCTAGACATTTACACACCTTGTTTTCCTGTTCAGCATGAGAGGATGTTAGTTTTTTCAATTTCAACCCCTTTACTGGTGAAAAATAAATAAATAAATAAATAAATAAATAAATAAATAATCGTGTATATCCATTTTCCCCTCACACTAACTGACTGTGTGAGCTAGCATTCGGCAGAATTGGGAAATGTTTTTGGAATGTGGGAGAAAAATGGGGAACATGAAGGAGACCATAATAGATTCTCAGCATCAAACCTCAGACACTGGAACTGTGGTAAAAGCAATATTAAATCTTAGACTTCAATGAACAAACTGTCTTTACTCTTTACTTTAACACCCATTTTAAGTGAGCAGAATAATGGATGGTTCAGCAAACACTAGCTAACGTTTTCGTGCTTGCTATCTAGAGCAACATTTGAGTTGTGTTTACAGGAGTGTGTATTTCTTTTATTTCATCGACGTAGTTCATATCATCGACCAACAGCAGATGAAATGGCATTCTGGCGTGCAAAATAGGAATCCTTTTAGGTGATAAATGAATTTAGATTAGTGATAAGTCATTTTAAGTGATTAGTCAGTGGCTCCAAATTCAAAACATTTCCATAAGTAAAGCTGCCATATCTACTCAATTAAGCTGACAAATCAGACTGAGGAAATAGCAGATAGCAACAATTGTTACGCAGTTATTGTCCTGATTTCCCCTCGCCTGTGGCATGCAACGTGCTCAGAAACCCCATGTTCGCTCAGAGCGCGAGCTCAAAGCGAGCGCACACATTTGGGAATTCAATGACACTGACTTTGTTTACTTTTGACACATGCATTTGTTATGGTTTATGTCCTGTCTCTGCCCCTGTATTGTTATTGGTTGTTTCCAGGATGTGTCATCATTAGTCTCAGCTGTTTTGTGTTATGTTTAGTACTTAAATTATGTTTAGTACTTAAACCCGTCATGTCTTATTGTACTATGCGAAGTATTGAGTGTTGTCACCGTATCAAATGTTTGTACCTTGTTCTTCTTTTTGTTTCATAGTCTTTGATCTGGTTTCTTGTTTCTCGTTAAGTGCTTTTGCATGCCTGTTTAATGCATGTTTGCAGATGCCTGACCCATTGCCTGTTTTTGACTATGCTATTGACTCATGATTTGGATTTGTTTGCTGGCTTCTCTTTTATAAAAGCTCTTACCTGCATTTGCATCCCTCCTTTACCTTCATTTCATGACAGTTATTGCAAGTCTAAGAAACTCAGGCAGGGTTAGGAATCGGTCATTCCAGGCCAAAATATTTGTGAACTTTCTGATGTGGCAAACGGACTGCGCTGTCCTTCTGAGTTCCGTGATCAATGCTCTGGTTTGAACAGCTGAGGTTGCAGTTTCCTCAACTGCTCTTGTTTCAGCAAGGCTGTTTTTTTCATGAGTTAACAACAACTTAGTTCAGCCACAATTGCACTGTATGACTTGAGATGCAGGAAATGGAAAAGCCAGGCCAAGTCTTTATACTGCGTGAATGAGCCAACGGAAATGCTGAGTTGCTAATTATGTTTGTTTCATTGGATGGAAGCAGGTTTGGTTTGGTATTGCATGGCCTGTCTCAACTTGCTTTGAAAAAATTTTCTGATAGGGGCAATTGTAGCTGTAGCTGGAAGTCAAGACATTCCTGTTGTGATGACTGGCACTGATAGTGTTCAGACAAACTTGACTATAAGGTCATTTTGAAATTGTAATTGGTTAGGGGAACAAGCTTTTCATCCTCTTGTTTCACCCATGCAGTTACACTGATCCTGATTGAAGTGAGACACACGTCACCCCTACTTAGTCCGTGCGGCAGCTTTATTATTGCCCAGGTGTTTGTCTGAATCACTCAGTTACACTCCACAATGCAATCCTTTGTGATCGAGACATCAGAAGGTATATTATATTAACTAAAGTAAGAAAAAGACAGAGAGAAAGAAAAGCTGATGCCACATGTGACCACACAGAATGTCTATAAAAATCAGTTTGAAAGAAAAGCATGGAGTGAATGTTCCTAGGATGCAGATGGCATCATCTGTTGTGCTTTTTTTAGGACATGGGGATGTGATTTACAACAGAGGAAAAGTTCAAAATAAGAAATTAAAATGGAACTAAAGGCCTTTGGGTCATTTTTCTATCTCAAAGCTGTAATTCTCTGGGTCAAAATGCCACACTTTTGGGAAATGGAAGGCCTACTGTATTTGTGGACAGCTTACCAAGGTTTCTTTTCTCCAGCCAGCAGCTCTGGAGATGGTGGGTGAAAGCAGGCCACCTCAGGCCTTCATGTCTCTAATCTGAAAACACTCAGCCATCTCCGAAAAGCCACAGCTGCTCTGGTTTCCTGAGGCCGCTGTTTGCTTGCGAGCTAGGACGGACTATAAAGACCTAACGACAGCCTTGACTAGCCACAATTACATTGTACAACATCCTAAGGATACAGGAAACTGAGAAATCCAGCCAATGTAGTGAGTTAACTGTGTGTAAGCTACAGGGAGAGAGCGAGAGTAACGAGATGGGGTTGAAGAGAAAAGTGTGTTAGCCTGTTCAGTCTTATCTCTTACCTTTGTCACATCTGTGAAAACAGTGAGTTAGGGATATAGTGCGTGGCCATGTCTACATGACACCGAGACAGAAGAGAGAGATGACTTATTTTATCTCTATCATTGTGTGTGTGTTTGTGTGTGTTGCATGTCTCCATACAGACCTTGTACTTGTTTGAATTACTCTCACTCTGTCAAAATGTTTAATGTCCAGTTCTCTCACCAAGACCATGTCTACAAAATAACAAGAGAGATGCTAAAGTAGCCAGTGTAGAAGTAGGTTTAAAATAGGGCACAAGCAAATTTGCCATGATTTTCACAAGTTAAGTAACCTGATTTCTCAATATTAGTGGAAATTTTATTTCTGGGTGTCTAAACACTTCAAGTCCTTTTGAATTTGTTAATAATTTTGGCGACAGCCAGTACATTTACATGGACAACAATAATTCACTCTTAATCTAATTAAGACCATACTTTGATTAAGAAACTGCCATGTAAAAACCAACCTTAATCTAATTAAGGTCATAATCTAAGTAAGCTCTAATCGAATTAAGACATGTGGAGTACTCCTGTTTTAGTTATATTATGGACGTGTATTACAGACATGTGAACACCATAATCACGTTATGAACGTCGTGTGAGAGTTTTCAGTGCATTTTGCGACAGGACACGATCTCACACAGCAGTTTTATGGCGAACACTCAATACATACTTTTGAGTGTGTAGTAAAAGAGTATACAAGTATTGGGACATAAAACATGTTGTTATGGACAAGAACATTGTTGCCCAAAGAGAACACTATCACTGTAAATAAACTCCTTGTTGCATTTCAGCTTTTCTACATTCATTATTACTTATATAACTTTAGTTTAATTTATCATTCCCTTGATTTATTTTTCCATATTTTATTTACACTGCTCTGAAATGCATCCTCTAAAAAAACTTCGCAAAGCTCAAGGAGCTTTGTATGATGGGCAATATTATCTAAAAATTGTCCACAGATACACACTTCAAAAATCTACCAGAAATAGTAGACTATCCAGGTACCTTTGGGATATTGATTTCACGATACTATGATTTGGAATGCAGTCATTTTGATCTCGGACACTATTTAGGATGGATAGTAGGTGAATTGGGACACAGGGCCTGTGTATTCACCAATGGTTTCTAAAATGAACAAAACAGTCATCGTGTGTGTGTGTGTGTGTGTGTGTGTGTGTGTATGTGTGTGTGTGCACGTTTGGGACATGTCTTTGTTTGGTCAGCTCCATTGTTCCTGTGCCGAGCAGAGGCCTGAGGTGAATAGCCTGCTGAGGAGGGCACACTGCAGCTCCCACAGTGAAGACATTCCCACAGATAGAGACATACTTATGCGCACACACACACACACACACACACACACACACACACACACACACACACACACACAAGGAGACAAGGAGTCAGAGATGTGAGATGAAGCACAATCAAGTACAGCGATTATAGTGTAAATACCGAGACACAGTTTTATACACAAATTCATCCAGAAAACTCGGAGTGACGTCATGCACAGGAGGCGCGATAGAGTACTAGACACGTCCTGAGAGTGAGTAGTGATGCTGAACATTCCTGACGCGTTGCTGTGGAGACGGGGTGATGTGTCTCTGGTGCCTCCTTGTGTTCAGGGTAAGAATCCTGAACTCCTGAATGATGAGCTGAACTGAGAGCTGTCTATTCTGATGAAGATAAAAAGGACAGTGGCTTACTAAATCTGTACCAAAAATAAAAAGGAGGTTATGTATTTGATTCAGTCAAATGAAAGAGAGAGTCCCCGTGAGGTCGTGTTGTGTGGGGCTGGAATTAATGTCCTCATATTTCTTTTCACTTGTGCCTACTTTAAAGGGATTTATCACTTTTGTTTGAGTGTGTGTGTGTGTGTGTGTGTGTGTGTGTGTGTGTGTGTGTGTGTGTGAAGACGTTCACCTTGTCACCTCCCTCCTACAGCTTATCTTTCCCATGACTCCCCGTTCTGGTCTCCGTGGGCGACGGCATTACTCCTCCCTCTCCTTGCTGAGCCATTCTCTGATCTGAATGGAGCCAGTTTACCTCTATCTCACGGTCAGTGTGTGTCTGTGTGACACACACACACACACACACACATACACACACACACACACACACACACACACACAGTTTTTTGCAGTGGCATATTCACAAAGTTTTTTTTCTATAGAATTACTGTATGTGAGGGGTTTGGGTTGTCTTGGAAATGGCATGGCACTTATATAATATTGTGTAATTATACTGAGATAATCACGCCATCACTGTGACCTTGACTGATTGTCCATCTCACCCTGTTAGTCTGTACTTAACACTGCTAAAATGCATATTTTACAATGTTGTACTGAGTTTATAATGCTTTTATGTTGAGGGAATGCATGTAAGATATAATTTTCCTCAGATTGAATATGGTATAACAGACCTCAAACTAGTTTTATACATCACACACACACACACACACACACACACACACACACACACACCACAAAAAGTAAAACCTTGCAATTTATAGCCAGATTATTCAAAATGAATATATAGAAGCTGTGTATGTATTTGTTCAATTATTTTGCATTTCTCTGATTTGTAGAGGAAGAATTTACTATACTTAGAGGATGTAAGAGGATGTGTGTGTGTGTGTGAGAGAGAGAGAGAGAGAGAGAGAGAGAGAGAGAGAGAGAGAGAGAGAGATAGGATTCCTATAGGGATAAAAAGGCAGGGGAAACATCTCTCTCACCAAGAATAAATATTTGCGGGTAATCCTGGTTTTCTCATGTAAAGTGAGTCAGACTGAGCTCTCACTACACACACTTACCACACACACTATAAATGTGCTCTACAACACTTCATCAAACATGTAAGATATGATCAGGACACATTCTCCCTCTTCTTGCCTTTCACACGCAAATCACAAATACTGAAAGACACTCATCTGTGAAATGAACTCATGAAGATGTTGATTCTCCCCCATAGCTCACGCATGAATGCACACACACACACACACACACACACACACACACACACACACACACACACACACACACACACACAATGGCATCCTAAGCTGTAGACTTAAGAACTCGGATTCTTTCAGAAGTCCTCGAAAGAAGGTAGACTTGGGGTATGGGGGAATCTGAGTTCATGCACAACAGTTGCATTTGAGTGAGGATTTAGTCGATGATTTCATAAGGAATGCTCGAGTGAGCAGCTATAGCCCACTTCTTCCCTCTGCGCTCTCCTCATCTCCCCTCCTGGACGGTCATTTACTCTGCTGGGGGTGTTTGTGTACAGAAAAGACTCTTCCCATTAGCGCCTGAGCACAATAGACTGCCCCACCTCCACACGCACACTCACACACACACATACACACACACTCTCTCTCTCTTCATCACTCCTACCTCTTTCTCTCATAGGAGTACTCGTACCACTGGGACACTATTCTCAGGAAAATTCACATTCACATTTTCTGCATGTGAATAGGCTTTGTTATCAGTCTGTGATGGTTTATATACTGCTTCATAGAACAGCTGTAGTTCATCAACTTCAGGTTGTACAGAGCTATTCACATAATGCTCACTCAGCTCAAAGACACACATATTACCATATTTCTTTTGCTTGTCCCATCTGCGTTTAGGGTGAAGAGTGTTACCTATAGTACTCTACTGACAGCCCGAGTGTGATCGCTCAGAAGCTCATTCTGCATTTAATCCTCCAGCATGACCGTGGCAAAGGTAAATACAAAAAAGTGAAAAAGTGGAAATTCTCTCTCACTCCCTTTCCTCTTCCACGTCTCAACATCAGAGCCATCTGTACGTCAGTTGTACCATATTTTCTCTGCATGCAGCTTCCCGTGCATTCACATGTTCATGCTTACGTTACATAATATGGCATTTGTACAATCAGGTCACTGCCGCCATTAATATAAACCCTGCCACTCCAATTCACATCTCGGTCCCACGTCACATTTAATACTCCTATGCAATTCATGATTTATGTCGAGCTCACTTTGATTTAAATCATTACTGTAACATTGTAAGTATTTTATCAAATGCACTGAGTATCAGAAAATATTCAGCAGTTATGAAATAAATCGGTAACACTTTATATTTACATTTATTCATTTAGCTGACACTTTTATCCAAGGCGACTTGCAAATGAGGAAATACAAGCAAAGCGATCAATCAAGTGGAGAACAATACAAGTAGTGCTACCATACAAGATTTATAATTGAGTTCTAGAAAAGCAAAGTGCACAGAGTAGTGGTGTACAAGGCAGAATAATTATTATGCTATAATTTTTTTAGTGGTTAGTTAGGTGTTCACAAAAGAGTTGGGTCTTAAGCTGTTTTCTGAAGATACTGACAGATTCTGTGGGCCGGATTGAGGTTGGAAGTTCATTTCACCATTGAGGAACAGTTAGTGTGAAGGTTCTGGAAAGGGACCTTGAGTCATTAATCGAGACACTAAGCATTAGACATTAATCAATCGCGAGGGAACATAAGCCTTCAGGAGAGTGTTTACAGTTCTTAACTTTACACTAACAATACATGAATAATCATGCACTAATACCTGAATTAATACTTACTGAAATGTGAACTAATGATGAGTTAAGGCATGGACTACTCACGAACTAATGAAGAGTAAACCTTAACTACGACACGACTCGTATGAATTAATGCGTGAACAATGATCACCTTAAGTACATGTTTGTTAGTTAATGTATTAATTAACACGTAGAAGTAATCTAAATCAAACATGCTGTGTAAATAAGAATATGAATGAATCATTCAAACATCACTGTTCAGCCCTGGATGGAGACTGATGCAAAACAGGTTGAGATGAAATTATTGGTGTTTATTATTAGTGCGTTTTTCTACGTTCGATCAGCGTAAATTATCAGTGAAAATAATCCAGCGCCATCCAATGTTGTTTGTGTACGCAGCTGCTTATGGCATATTATATAAACAATTTGAAATGATGCACAATTAATTCATATTTTTTCTTATAGAGGATGTGATTTGAGCATGAACAGGTATTAGTGTGTGAATATTCATGTACTGTTATTGTAAAGTGTTATTCATTAAGCTATTCCTGCCATTATGAAGCCATTCGTTTTTGCACCACGATGCAAAATAGATCTTGTCATATACATAATTATGTCAGCTCTTGCATCTGTTTCACAATTGTAGCAAAACCTGAACATGGCTCTGCTTTAATCATAATCTACACAGCAAAACTTTGCGTATGTGTTTGTGTGCATTTTTCTCGATGCTGCTATTCTAAATGTTTTAATTGACAGCTATTATCCATGTAAAAGCAAATATACAATGAATATAAATTGTACTCTGCTCATTAGCCAGCTAATCACTAAGCCTCAGCATAGAGCAAAATTAATTTTCCTTATCTCACACACAGCTGGCATTCGGCTCTCGGCCCGACCGCGAGACATCGCTCTGAAATGGGTGTCTTAGTGTGTTTGCAAGTTTGGTCAGCAGGTTTGGAGCCAGAATACATTTGGCAAAAATGCTCACGTTCTGGAAGCCGTCAATAAAAGATCTGCTCAGAGAACAAAAATGGTCACTGGGGTTCTTTAAACTGATGTGAATCGCAGAATTTATGACAAGGAGGTGTCTCTAGTTTGTGTCAATTCATGGCCTTAGAAGAAGATTTGCACATGTTCTGTGGGTGTGGCTTTGGACAGAACACTAAGGAAAGGGTTGTATTTGTTTGGATTGAACACTGTTTTCGAATAGAGGAGGTAACTTGTAATTCCCAACCTCTGACCTGGACTATCTAAAGTATGCACCACTTTCCACTGGAAATTCCACAGAGTAGTCTACTAATCGATGAGATCCTCTAAATTCATGACTACCATACAGACATATTTGCTTGTAAAATATAAGTTATAACATTCACTATACAGTTCACTGGGGTGAGGAAGTAAATGCACATCACTGTTCCTGGATAGTGGATAGCATGTCAGCTTGTTGTTTCTCATTCATTAGATTTTTCAGTTTTTCCTGAGAAACAGGATTCGGTTTCTCTAATTTCCTGTACATGTACAGTATGTTATGCATCACAGAAACATCTGTTTTTTCTTGATTTGCATGAAATGATTAGTTTTCAATCAGAACACAAAGACACACACACACACACACAAACTCACACACACACACACACACACACACACACACACACACACACATACCTATAGAGATGAGTTCTGAAGGCATATATTAACTGTGTTCCCCTGGATGAAATGAAATTGGCTTTGGAGCTTATGATAAATCATTTCTCTGTCTCTAACAGACACACACACAGGCGCAGTTATTACTGTTTTAGTCTTTCATAAAGTTTCATTTTTTGCGGTATGTCTCTACAGATTACACATTCTCCCACTCTCCTTCCTCTTTTCTTTGAATTGGATGCTTTAAACAGGAGAGGAGATACTGGTATTCATCCATGACTGGTCCAAATGGTCAACTCTCTTTGAATGGTCAATTAAACTACATCTTGTTTTATAATTAGAATGTGCCACTTATTTGCCAGCATCACATGAATTAACAGCAGGGTTCCCACGGGTCATGGAATTTCTGGAATGTCATGGAAATTTAATAAAGTCTGAATAATAAATAAATAAAACCAGTGATTGATATATATATATATATATATATATATATATATATATATATATATATATATCACAGTATCTCACAAAAGTGAGTACACCCCTTACATTTTTGTAAATATTTGATTATATCTTTTCATGTGGCAACACTGAAGAAATGACACTTTGCTTCAATGTAAAGTAGTGAGTGTACAGCTTGTGTAAAAGTGTAAATTTACTGTCCCCTCAAAATAACTCAACACACAGCCATCAATGTCTAAACCGCTGGCAACAAAAGTGAGTACACCCCTAAGTGAAAATGTCCAAATTGGGCCCAAAGTGTCAATATTTTGTGTGGCCACCATTATTTTCCAGCACTGCCTTAACCCTCTTTGGCATGGAGTTCTTCAGAGCTTCACAGGTTGCCACTGGAGTCCTCTTCCACTCCTCCATGACGACATCACAGAGCTGGTGGATGTTAGAGACCTTGTGCTCCTCCACCTTCCATTTGAGGATGCCCCACAGATGCTCAATAGGGTTTAGGTCTGGAGTCATGCTTGGCCAGTCCATCCCCTTCACCCTCAGAATCTTCAGTAAGGCAGTGGTCATCTTGGAGGTGTATTTGGGGTCGTTATCATGCTGGAATACTGCATACTGATCATGCTCTGCTTCAGTATGTTACAGTACACGTTGGCATTCATGGTTTCATTTTGAGGGGACAGCAAATTTACACTGTTACACAAGCTGTACACGCACTACTTTACATTGTAGCAAAGTGTCATTTCTTCAGTGTTGTCACATGAAAAGATATCATCAAATATTTACAAAAATGTGAGGGGTGTACTCACTTTTGTGAGATACTGTACTGTATTGATTTTATTTCCATTAAAGAAATATATTTTGTTCTATTAGGACCATTTTGTTTGAGGTGTAAAGAGTAGTCATGGGATAAGTATGTGTTCTTTTTAAGCAATGAAAACTAAGTTTTGCACTGAAAATGTGTTGTACTGCTGTAAAAAATAAATAAATAAATGAATGTAAATTATTCATTAGATGTGCTACATAATTAATTAGAAGTCGCACAACCCATTAGAGAGAGATGACTGGAGTATCTGCACTCATTTGTTACACCATACACAGAGCAATGCTAAGCTAACGAGCTGCGAGTCAGGGCTGGAATTAACATAGCTGATCTGTATAATTATCAGTCTGAGTCTTTCACTGAACTATTAAAAGGCAATTTCCTCTTTTTCTGTCTGTGTCTGTGAGAAATCAATTAATGAATGCCGGCTTCTGCACATACCTCTTCTCTATCTCTTTCTCTTTTTCTCATTTGGAGTCCATTTCTCTTTTCCCTTCATTATTTCCCTTTCTCTCTGTGTCCATCCTTATTTCTCTGCAGGTCCTTTGTTTCCTATTTATTTCTGAAATGAACCTTGTCTGTCTTTATAAACCTTTCACCCAATCTGTGTTTTCATCAGGTTCTTTGAAGGGGTAATTTTTTTCTATTTACATGACAAGCAGACTAAGAGAAAGAGATGGAAGCAGGTATTTCCAGGTGAAAGTGTCCCTCTGGTGTCTGTGTTACACTCTTCAACAGATTCACGTGTCGTAGCTCATTTCCTGCACATCCCATGTTGCCTTTCTGATTTGCACAAGATGAGACTGCTTGCCTCTTCAGGTGCTAGCACAGATACTGAAGCACATCTAATTAATAGGGATAGTTACTTGGTTAAATCAGGATTCACACATTTAAAATAAATAAATAAATAAACAACAACAACAATAACAAAAGGAACCTTTCCCTCTGTTATTTTACATCAGATTGTAATCACATGCCTACATGTACGGGTGTAGATGGAGGGGGAACAGTGAGAACATTGAGATCTGCAGTTCTTTCAAGTCTTTCATTTAGAACTCATGGGCTGCAAACAAGCGTCAAAATTCCTGGAAATGTTCTTTCTGTGCACTGGTAGAAAGAGTAAAAGCAATTTGTAGCAATTCACATAGGTATAGATATTAAATTTAAGATTAGGGTTCAGGGCAGGGTTCGAATTCTTTGCCTCATTAATACAAAATTAAATAAAATTCAACTGCATTCGTTTATTTTTGTATAAATTTCTCATAAGATCAGTTTGAAGAAAGAGAGACAGAGATTTTGGTCTGAAACTTTAAGACCACAAGACTCCTTCTTGCTGTTCAAAAAGCTGTCTGGGAAATGTCTGATGTTCTCTCTCTCTCTCTCTCTCTCTCTCTCTCTCTCTCTCTCTCTCTCTCTCTGGGTTCTGTATAATGTTAGTCATTATTTAGTGCGAGGTATAAAAACAGGGTACAGTCTTTGGGAGCCTGTTTATTCTCCTTACCAGAGTGCCTTGTGTTGCCACTGAGGCAGAGGTTGTCTTGGCGATGTCACTTTTGATAGATAGACAGACAGACAGACCGACAGACTTTATTGATCCCTTGAGGAAAATTGGTACAGCAGCATAAAGAATTACCATAAAATTAAAAGCAGAATTGTAGATCTACAAAAAAAAAAAAAAAACACTGAATATTAAATAAAGATATGTACATCAAAAAGAGCAATAGTTATAAATAAAAGAAAAAACGAGCAATGAAAACAGGCATGCAAAATATGGTTGTGCAGTAGTGTATTTATTCATCACAGAGAGCTGAGCTTTTGTACAGTTTTATGGTTAAAGGTAAGAATGGTTTCCTTTTGATGAACTGTTACCCCTGATCACATGGCATTAGAACCTACACAGCATTAATCAGGAGCACACACACACACACACACACACACACACACACACACACACACACACACACACACACACACACACACACCAATGATAAACAAAGCACTAAACATACATTACACTGTCCATGAATCGCTCCATGATCAGTCTCTACTACTTACCACTGTGCATTGTTCATTCTTCACTACAACCGCCGAAAATGTGCTGCATTCATCACAGTCATATATAATATGAGAGGAAGTCAGTAATTGGCTTATATTGTCTTTGTGGAGCCCCATTATAGACTGTAGCACACACACCAGCCCTGTACAATGAGAAAAAGCAGAGCATATTGGCTGCGGTTGAAAGAGTTCTGTAAAATGGATCCTACTGTTAAATATAAAACATGATTCATTTCAGAGGTAAACTGAAGAGCAATAGGTTGCTGTAATAATTCTGCCTAAATTGCTATGCACTCTGCATGTGAAAGCTTTCATTACATCATTTGAATGGTTCCACCCCCCACCCCCACGTTTGGCCGGAAGTGCGGCTTTGATGACTGGTTCCAAATGAGAGCAGAGGTCTTCTTGCTGTGTGTTGCGTGTCGTCCCGATGAAGTGCATCACTGCTTAATCATAGGTCAGAGAAGAGCTTTGATCGACTGTGGTGAGGACAGCACATGTTCCAAATACACACACAGAAATAACTGCATCAGACACACAGTCTAAAAAACAGACATAATCAAACAGACACACAGGTGGGAATGCATAGACAGTCTCTATCTCCTGATTTACAATACAGAGTTATAATCAAGCACAGTGGTTCCCAATCTGGGGGGCATGTAGAGATCGGAAGTGGGGTGCAAATTATTTTCAAGAAAATAAAAAACAGACAGGGCATCATTTGGGAACTCATTTGGTGTATTTTATTGCTTTTCAAATAGAATGTGTATAAATGAAAAACCCCGCATTCTCGCGCCCTCTGTATTTTAGTTTTGCTGGGGAGAGGCGGAGCTTAGGGGAGGCTTGGGAGGGCTTTAGTTACAAAAGGTTGAGAACCTCTGAGAATGTTAACTCTCTAATGCTGCAATTGTTGCAGTTGCTCTCCTTTGTGATGACAATGTTTGTTTTCATTTCTCCTGCCTAATTGCTTGCTGCAACACAATGAAGGTAGACAAGAAATTCAGTTACAGTCTTACTTGGCTTATGATTTAGGTCTCTAAATGCAAATACACGCACACACAATATAATGGTGATATGATGATGACACTGGAAGAAATTATGTCATGTTGACATGAAGGGGTGTACTTAGTCTGCATTGCCCATTACATTGCCCAGAGCATCACACTGCCTCTACCAACTTCTTTCCATAGTGCCTCCTAGTGCCATCTCATCCCATTTACATATTTTTATGGCATTTGACAGACTACCTTATCCAGAGTGACTTACATTTTACATTTCATTTATACAACTGAGCATATGAGGATTAAGGCCCTTGCTCAATGGCCCAGCAGTGACAGCTAGGCAGCTAGGATTTGAACTCAAGACCTTCCGACCTGCCATTCAGTAGTCTGACGTCTTAACCACACGCACAGGGCCATCCACATGATGTAAAAGAAAACGTGATTCATCAAACCAGTCCACCTTTTTCTGCTTCATGGTCCAGTTCTGATGCTCACGTGCCCATTGTAGTTGCTCTCAGCAGTGGACAAAGATCCTCATTGGCACTGTGACTGTACACTTGCTGACTAATATATCCCACCACCTTGAGATAATTAATGTTATTCACGTAACCTGTCAATGTTTTTAATGTTATGGCTGATTGGTGTACATACTTTGAGATTGTATTTGTCTCACCTCACTTCATTACAGCTCAGGTATTCCTTTCTAATTAGGTGTATTTTATTTTATAATGTGGAGTCACTCCAATTTTTTTTTGTTACAGGATAGTTATAGGAATACTAATGATATCATGTTAAAATATCTTAATATCTTCTATAGATTGAAAAGAGGGATGTGTGTGTGTGTGTGTGTGTGTGTGTGTGTGTGTGTGTGTGTGTGTGTGTGTGTGTGTGTGTGGGTACTGAACACTGACCTTCAGTGATGTAAACTGGGAAAATGAGGGTCATGTTACTTTTCTTCTACACAGCACATTCACCACTGTAGTACATCTCTATCAAAACCATACTCTTCTATTCAAACCTCTCTTTATTCCTGGTTTTGTTTCGCGCTGACTCTGTGACCTTGACTGCCTGCCAGGGTTGCCTCTGGGACACTGTTCAGCCCTGCATTAGTCGTAGAGGAGGCTTTTAAAAAATGTATTAGTGATTGTGAAGTCTGACCTGCTTGTTTAAGCCTCACTTTGTGCTTAAAGTTTGAGGTCAGCACCTGGAGTGTGTTTGCCAGCTTTGTGCTTTGCCTCGTATAGAGGAGCATGCTAGGCTTTATCAGCTGAGTGGCAAGACAGCTCCGAAAAGCACAACACACAGATTATATCCAAGGCACACACTAACACTCACACAATGTGGCTTTGTGCTACAGTGTCAGATTAAATAGGGAGTTATCTTCCTCACTTTGACTTACATTCACCTCCACATAAACCTGTAACCTCTCCATCTGTAGGAAACCCACTCTCTGACTCAATCTCTCTCTCTCTCTCTCTCTCTCTCTCTTTTTTTTCTCTCTATCCCCCCCCTTTCTCTTCATTTTTAAACTATCTATCTTGCAAACAGTGATGATGCTGGTGCTTTGATGTGCTGGTGGTTATTCATATCAGACTCTCAGACTCTCATATCAGACACACACACACACACATACAGATAGAGAGAGATCAGAGCCTTTCTTCTTCGATTCAATTAAATTAAATTTGTATAGTAGTATCACAAAGCAGCTTTACAGAAATATATAAATTCCAGATAAGATTTACAAATGTATCCCTAATGAGCAAGCCAGAGGCAACGGTGGCAAGGAAAAACTTCCTGAGACGACATGAGGAAGAATCCTTGAGAGGAACCAGACTACAAAGGGAATCCATCCTCATCTGGGTGACAATGAAGAGTGCAATTATAAATAAATCCCTTCTATAACTGTGTGCTACATGATCAAAACATGCACTGCAATTGTGTAACCAGGAAGATTCAATATAGTTTTCACACAAAGTCTACCACGTTGAAGTAATCAACTGTTCAATGATGAAGACTGGTGTGCAAAACTGCTCGTGGCACTTACAGTCCTAAGTCATTTAAATTTTTTCTAGGTGGTACCATCCTCGGTAATCTTATGTACCTTTAGGTTGTCCATATCGGAGCATATAGGTGGCTTAGTGGTTCCGCATGTTGTCATCGTGCTGCGGGGGTTTCCTCCGGGTACTCCGGTTTCCTCCCCCAGACATGCATGGTAGGTTGATTGGTGTGTCCAAAGTGTCTGTAGTGTATGAATGGGTGTGTGAATGTGTATGTGATTGCGATGGACTGGCACCCGGTCCAGTGTGTACCCCGCATTGTGCCCAATACTCCCTGGGATAGGCTCCAGGTTCCCCAATACCCAGAAAAGGAGTAAGCGGTAGAAGATGGATGGATGAAAACTCCAACCAGACATAGCATTGGGATGAATCAGGCAGGTCACGAGATAAGAAGAGGTCAGGATCACTGGTATCTCAGGTGCAGCATGTGTAGCTCAACCGAGAGAGAGCAAGAGAGATTATTAGGTATGCTAATTGTCACATAATGGGACTCTGGCAAGACTCTCTGGAGAAGCAGAAAGTAACACAGACATGAGGGCACCTTGGGACATAAAGTGGCCAGTCACTCCACCTTCAACAAACCTGCATGAATGCATGAGAGTGCGGGTGTGACAGCATCCAAACATCCCGGCTTCTTCTTATTATTCTACTTCTATCTCCTCTTTTTCTTCATCTCCCTTTTGTATTTATAAAAGAGGGAGATAAGTTCTTTTTAATTGGTAGTGAAAGGAGTGCTAGGTCATTAGGCTGATAAAAGAGGAAGCAGGAAACAGATAAGTGCTGGATAATCATTCAATGGGAGTAACCTTCTGTACTGATAAAGAAAAGAGCTTCAAAACAATACTAGGAAGATAAAACAAGTTGGGCCAGTATAATTCTTCATTTTGTGTGTGCAGTCTGTGGGAATAGTTTTAGAGCAATTATATTTGATAGTGTCCTACAGGTGTTCAGATGGTGTCACAAATTCACCTACTGACTACGTGGTGTAATTCCCAATGCTGCAAAGACTGCCTGCACTTGATCTTCTCCATGTGCTTTCGTTTATGTTTTGCCATGTGTCTTTGTTTTGGGTCTGACTCCTCCTCCTGTCACGTCATTTCTTTGTTCCCCAAAGGCCACTACCAACACCCGGTGCCTTTCTGTTTATTTTTTTTTTCGGTCTTTCTTGCATGAAACACAGCAGATAGTGGTTGGTTTTAACCCACATTTCAGCACTGTGAGATGTGTACAGTGGTGACCCTTAGGTCTGGTGTATGTTGAGGAATTACTATACGCTGTTTCAGTATTAATCTTTGCAAGTTCATGGGTTTGCCAGCCATGGATAATGCGAGCTAGACACTAATGTGAATGGAATATCTACTAAACACCAAAGACTGTAAATAATTCAACATGGTTTAGATTTAGTTGATTGTTAACTGTTTGTAGAGTATCTATAGCTGTCACGTTTTCCACATAATGAAGGTTAGGATGGGATGCAAATGCAGATAAGAGCTTTTAATAAAGAGAGGCAGGTGGACAAATCCAAATCATGAGACAATTGCATGGTCAAAAAAGAGGCAATGAGTCAGGTGATCTACAAACAGGCATAAACTAGGCAAGGAAAGAAATGAGAACGGGAAACAAGAAACAAGATCAATTAACATGAAATAAAATAAGTATGGTGATAACACTCAATACTTCGCAAAGTCATTGTGTTTAAGCAATCTCTTTATACAGTGGTTGTGAGTGCTGTGAATTTGATGCAGGTGTGTGATTAGAATGAAAGTCAGTGTTTTGGGAATTGCAGTCCATGGCAGCCATGTTTGTAGGCCGCAGTGCAGGACGGGAAATGAAGTCACTGGTTTGCTGTGATATGACAATAGAGAACTGTTCAAATGAAGTGTTACCTTTTTACGTGTCAGTCCCTTCAGGATTTCACAGGTTTGTTTCGTGATTGTTATGGCCAAAAATGCTTGATTGTGCTGCAGCTTTTTTTTTCAAAATTTGCGATGCAACTTGGGGAGATTTTTGTGCTTTTTTTTTGTGGAAAACTACTTGAATTGGCAAAATTGCAATTGCATGGAATTGTTTTGCCCGGTCTTTCTCAGTGTTGTTAGTTTTTAAATGAGACTTTTTAGCTGTACTCGATGCACGTGAATCGAAGTTGTGATGAAGTCACATGATATGTTTTGGTCCAAATCAGCAGAAAATCTTCTGTAATTTTGAAAAATTGCACGCTCGTTCGAATATTGCAGAGTTTTCTTGATTTTTTGTTAATTTCTGCGATCGCAAATCCTGGGGAGACTGACCTGTGTTTAGCTAATTAGTTACTTATTACATTGACAGTATTAGGAATTAATAATTAATAACTGGTTAATAAATGTTCATTGTTCAGTGTAACTTTCTATCGATCACGGTGGAAGCTACAGCAGTAGAAACACTGTCACTGGCACATCACATTTTAAATTATTGCACATTATGAACATTTATGTCACTAATCACCTAGTTGTATCCGTTTGTTTTACTTCACAACAAATATGGGACGTGCTTTGAAACGCGCAGCATTATACAATGTGTTTACGTAATTTTCCCTGTAACAGGAAGTCAGGACAGGATGTATCGAGTGGTTCCTCCCCTTTTTAAAATAGCCAATAGCATTTAGTTTACCTCACAGCCAGGGCTAAGCCATACTAGTTGGGGGCGGGACACTTCAGATTCTAGAGAGCAATTGATTGGACAGAAAATCCGATGAGTAGTTGAAGTGCAGAATGATGTCATCAAAATTGCTGATCCTTATTGGTGCTAGAGAGAGAAATTTTGAATGCATACCTGTATAGTAGGGGAAAAAAGTATTTGATCCCCTGCTGATTTTGTACGTTTGCCCACTGACAAAGAAATGATCAGTCTATAATTTTAATGTTAGGTTTATTAGAACAGTGAGAGACAGAATAACAAGAAGAAAATCCAGAAAAGCACGTAAAAAAATTTATAAATTAATTTGCATTTTACTGCAAGTAAAATGCAAAATCCCTCTCAGTGAGAGAGATTTCTGGCTCCCAGGTGTCTTTTATACAGGTAACGAGCTGAGATTAGGAGCACACTCTTAAAGAGAGTGCTCCT
>JAFFST010053526.1:101094-111906 GCA_022414735.1 Noturus placidus
ATATATATATTTAGCCTTTAAAAATGTCAGCACTGTTGCCAAACTTTTTTATGAATTCAAAAAGACGGTCCAACAAAGAAGTGGACATCCATGACCATCCACTGACGAAGGCACAACCAACTTGGTGCTGGCAAACATAGTCATATGTATGGAGACTTTTGGGACACTCTGTATTTGTATAAATACAGTACAGGAGACATTTCTGAAAGTTTTAGCCTGCCTCTGGTATCTGACTCTGGGCAAAATTTTTCTCAGATTTTTTAGATTTGTCTTTACACTAGAATTTACTAGAGGTCTCTAACCTTGTATCGTGTGTGTGTGTGTGTGTGTGTGTGTGTGTGTGTGTGTGTGTGTGTTTGCTGGGAGATGCTGTGCGTGCAGCTTGTAAGCGAGCTGGTACATGTTTGAGAGGATGGAAATATGAGAACTGCAGAGTGAGTGATAAAGGGTTGTAATTAAAGTATTACATCGCTTTCCTAATGCTAAGCACAGAGCAGCAGCCCACCGCCTCAGTGAGGCACAACACTCAGCGCTGTCTGGGCCTGAGCCCGACCCCCACACCTTAGTCACACACACTGTGTCATGCTTTACAGACCAGAGACCAGGATTCTAGAACCAATGCAGAGTTATGCTCATTTAACTTCGTTTCAGAGATATGTTCAGCATGGTGATCTCACACTGCTGAGTCATACCCTGGCTTTTTAAAAACTTGTTCTGAAATATGGCATCACTTTAGATACAAATATATATATATATATATATATATATATAATATATTATTATAATTTTTAATTTATTTATTTAATTCTGGAAATTGTAGACATGCCTGTAATCCACTTGAGGAAAAAAAATTTTTTTTTCTAAATGGAAATTTAAGCTTATGTTGTTGCAGGTAGTTACATAAAAACAAAGCTAAAGGGGAAATGTTGTGATCTCTAAAATTTTATCTTACACTAACCAAACTTAAAACCTTTAAATAGCACCAGCAAACCTGGTTCACAAGAAAGGGAATAATACTACTACTATATAATTAGAGCAATAAATCATTTGATTATAACATAAAGGTCATCAAAATATATACATTGTAAATAAATAAATTCCATGCAATTCTTAGGGTTGTCCACTATTGGCCACTAATCGTAGGGTTGCTGGTTCGATAGGGTCACGATAGGGTTTGCGGCCCACATGACTCCACATGCCGAAGTGTCCTTGGGCAAGACACTGAACCCCAAGTTGCTCCTGATTGCAAGTTAGTGTCTTGCATAGCAGCTCTGCTACCATTGGTGTGTGTGTGCGTGTGTGTGTGTGCGCGCGTGTGTGAGCTGCTAAGGTTAAAATAGCACTACATAAGTGCAGACCATTTACCATTTTTGACTTTTAACATGTAAATCAATAGAAGGATTTTAGCACAAGTTAAAATGAATGCAAAACAGTTCAAACTAGAAGGTTAAAGTTCATGGATGAAGTTTGATATTGGTTGGACAGAGTTCACTAAACACGCTAAAAGAGTTCAGCAATATTAGTGTTTTGTTCTGATTGATTTTAAAATGTTCATATTTTTAACAGTTACGTGTCAAAATGGTGAACGTCAATTTAGTTAATTTAGTTCCAGAAGAAGCAAAGTGCGCAGAGTCGAGGTGTAAGTGCCAGAGTCTTTTTTTCATTTTTTTTTTTTATGGGTTGGTTAGGCGTTCACAGAAGAAGTGGGTCTTTAACTGTTTTTTGAATATGGTGAGAGATTCTGCAGTCTCTTGGAAGGTTGGAAGTTCATTTCACCACTGAGGAACAGTTAGTTTGAATGTTCTTGAAAGGGACCTTAAGCCACGCTGTGTGTCGGTCATTAATCGATTGCAGATTGCCTGAGGGAATGTAAGCCTTCAGGAGAGAGTTGAGGTATGAGGGTGCTGTTCCAGACAAGGTCTTGTAGGTGAGCATCAAGGCCTTGAATTTGATGCGGGTGGCTACCGGAAGCCAGTGGAGGGAGATAAAGAGGAGTGTGAAATGTAGTTTTGAGATAACAAGAGCCTGGACTAGTATCTGAGTAGCCTGTTTGGTGAGGTAGGGCCTGATTTTCTTGATGTTGTACAGGATAAACCTACAGGACCATACAGTTGTTGAGACGTGGTCTATAAAGGTCAAGCCATCAGGTGGTTGATTGAGGGATAAGCTGGGATGACGAGAAGCTGAGATTTTGCCAGATTGAACTTAAGGTGGTGTTCCCTCATTCAGACTGAGATGTCCGACAGGCAAGCAGAGATACGTGCAGAGATGGATGGATTGTCAGGCTGGAAGGACAAATAGAGCTGGGTGTCATCAGTATAGCAATGATATGAGAAGTTATCAGACTCAATCACCTGCCCTAGAGATGTAGTGTAGATAGAAAAGAGCAGTGGACCCGGAACTGATCCCTGTGGAACACCAGTTTTGAGTTGCTGAGTTTCAAAAATACCTCCCCTCCATGATATCAAGTTTATAATGTGCAAAGTTTAAAATGTTACAAACACTAAAACCTGTTTAAAGGTGAAAACATTATAAAGTTCAAATATTTTCAAAGGTTAAACCTTTAACATAGTAAAATGTTGCTGTGATAACCCAGTTGGTTGCTAGGGTCTTGCTATGTGGTTGGTGTGGTATTCCGATTGGTTACTAGGGCATTGCTAGGTGGTTGCTATGCTGTCCTAGATGGTTGCTAGGATATTGCCAGGTAGTTGCTATCACATTCTAGCCGGTTGCCAGGGTGTTGCTAGGTGGTTGCTATGATATACCAGGTATTTGCCTGGGTATTGTTATGATAGTCCATTCGGGTGCTAGGGTATTGCTAGGTGGTTGCTATGATATACCAGGTATTTGCCTGGGTATTGTTATGATAGTCCATTCGGGTGCTCGGGTGTTGCTAGCTGGTTGCTGTACTAAGCCGATGCTATGGTGATCCCATGTGGCTGCTAGGTTGTATCAAAGCGATTGCTGTATAAAATCAGCTTCTGCTAAAATCATTGCTAATGTGTTATTTGGTTGCTATCATAGTGCAGGTGGTTGCTAGGGTTTCAGTAGGTGGAGCAATGGTGTTTAATAAATACACCATTCCATTCATTCCATTCATCTTCAACCGCTTACTCCTTTTCAGGGTCACGGGGAACCTGGAGCCTATCCCAGGAGGCATCGGGCACAAGGCGGGGTACACCCTGGACAGGGTGCCAGTCCATCGTAAATTTATTCAGTATATCTGAATTAAGTAAGGATTAAATTGTGTGAAAGCAGGACTAACAAAACATTTCCCATATATTCCTATGGGGAAAAACACACTCTTTGTAGCATTGCTATGCAGCAACCTTAATTCTGATGTTTCCCAAAACTACATGCACCCTATTACCATATAGCATTGGTTCTCAACCCTGGGGGCGTGTAGAGATCGGAAGGGGGGCGCAAATTGTTTTCAAGAAAAAAAAAACAGACAGGGCATCATTTGGGTACGCTGTGTATTTTATTGCTTTTCAAATAGAATGTGCATAAATGAAAAACCCCGCGTTCCCTCTCTCTCAGTATTTTCTTTTTTCTGGGGAGAGACGGAGCTTAGCTGCCTTTTATCCAGCTGTAAAGTGCAGACAAGTGTTGCCAACTTAGAGACTTTTCAGACTCCTTAAGCGACTTATTTAAAAACTTTTTTGCAAAAAATTGGCTAGCGACAAATCTAGCGACTTTTTGGACAAACCTTAGTGACTTTCCAAATTTATTAAGTATAATAAATAATCCTAATAGTAAATAAACATGACAAACATTGTGTGCTGCAAGTGCGCGGTCTTGCTGCTCTGTTCAGTGAGAGGCTGAGAGCCCGAGATTTAACAATGTCATGGATAATGAGACGCACCCTTTGTCCCAATTTACAATCATTCTTATGTGAACGTTTTTAGAATGCAAGATGAATGGAATGCGACATGTTTTACATGTAAAATAATAGACGTTATTACAGCCTAGTTCTCTTATTCAGAGTAGTTCAGAAACATTTTTGATCATTCATGTTCCATACCCATCCCTTATATAGATTATGAAGAACAGTATGTTGGCTTGACAGATTACTGAAGTACAAGTTACTGTGACATGATAATGCCAGGAGTCATAGGGCTGTAACTGCTGTATATACTGGTGCACAGTGTGCAAAAACATAAAAGGTTTTTAGAATGGTTCCTATAATATGTATCTTTTTTCTTTTGTCTGTTTGTTTATGATTGAAGAGTGAGATCCTCTGAAGAAAGTAAAGGTGGTGTGGCCTACATTTATGATTGGAAGATCAGAGTGTGTTTGTCCAGTGTGTGTATATGTGTGTGTAGGGTGCTCAGTTAAGTGGTTGCTGTACATATCATGTGGAGTGAGTTGAGAGTGAGCCAGGGTGGGTCAACAGCAGCCAAGGTGTCCGTCATTATTTTTACGCCTGTCATATTTCATGAGTTCAAACAGGAAGTGGTCAGTGTGGGATTGGGGGAGTGAGACACACAAGTAGGCTCTTCACAGAGGATTATGATCAACAAAGCAGAGTCCACACCTGCAAAGATAAAAACAGAGAGAGAGAGAGAGAGAGAGAGAGAGAGAGAGAGAGAGAGAGGCAGAGGGGAATTGAACAGCATCATTATTAAATGAGTGAAACCAGTAGAAAACAACACCTGCATACTGTCCAAATGTGAAATGAAGTGTATGAAGTGATTGTCCATATGCCAAAGGAATCTTATGTCTCCACAAATAGAGATTTGATCAGTGACCTGAGGCTGTGTGTTACATTTGTGTTATATTTAAACATTTTATTTATTTATTTATTTTAATTTGTTGCTGTAGTTACTTTAGCTACACATTTGTTTATTCTTAAGAGGGGCTTTTTCACCCAGTCATACTCAAGATCTACAATTTTTGAGAAATCAAATTTCTACTTTTCTGGAAACATGATTATATGGAAAAGCAGTGATCATTTTCCCCTTCATAAATCTTAATTAGTTCAGCACCAGCAGCATTTTGACATTCGCATTTGATCTCTCCTTCAGTCCTGTGACTGAACACATAGTCTGAAACACTCAGCTGGAACTAAGAGGGTTACCACAGTAATTACACTGAATGTGTAATCATCATGATTAAGGTTGTGATCTTTTAGGTGTACCACACTGAAGAGTAAACACCCTTAAAAGATTTAATGCACTCCAACAGGTAAGACTTGGTGAACAGGGTAAGTATACATATAAGCTAATCATAATGGCCTTAATATAGCACATGATCTTCAAATAATTGTCATTTGTTTCATTCATAAGTTTCTTGAAAGCTACATTTATTTGTCTTAAATAATGATACATCATGTTAATAAATTAATTCAATGGACGATTAATGAAACAGGAAAAATGTGTAGTATTAATCAGATCAAAAATGCAGTTCATACTTATGTTATATAATGCTCACAACCGAGATAGAGATAGAGATCATATAAAATAGCAGGTAAAAGAGATTGAATCATAAAGTGTGAAAGTGAGAGAGGGATGTAGAGAAATGTGTGTTGCCACTCCACTCCATGTTCCCCATGCATCTGTTTTCTGCTTTTCCCCTTTAATTGGGCTCAGGCTTTGACAGACACTTTTTCAGAGGCCACTCTCTCTCTGCAAGCACATAATAAACTATTACCCAGTCACCCCTAACCCGCCTCTACCTAATCGACATGGACAGGCCTTTGTGCAGCATGGGACAGGGGCTGTTATTGTATTGTACCCCGACTCCCCCGGATCTCAGTCTTGGGAAATTGTACCCCAACCTCATCCAACCCCCAAATGTCCCGCTTCAAACAAAACCCAGTAAAAGAAAACAAACAGTACTGCTCTGGTGTGTGGTTGTAGCAGGAGAACTGACCATTAGCTGCCTCCTTCAGGATCACAAACCATACAGCCAATTAGCACAGCTTACTCTGCTGTTTATACACATGTACAGAGCTAACTAGGCTTATTTCTCAGCTGGACAGCACGCTGGCTGCTTTGGAGCATTCGGTGCTAATGTGGTGTTATAAGCACACCTATTTAGCTTTCTGTAAAATTATTCTCTGCAAAAGTTCTTGTCATTCCTGGAATTTCTGCCCTTTGAGAAATACAGAGTTTTATTCATCATAGAAAACATGTTGTGACCTGACCGACATGCAGTACATTCGATTTTTTTTATTAAGGTGAAACAGCAGCTCGTGTCCATCTGAAAGAATAATCGGACACTTTTTCAGTCAGTATAGTAGGTATGCTTAGGAGCAAACTCTTGTAATTCCCTTCGTTCATGAGGAAAACGTCCAGTCTGCTACTGATATCCTGGCACATTAATACAATGTTGTTTAGTTTCACTGTGTGATGGAAAGTTGTTCTAATTTTTTATCTAATTTTTTTTTTTTTTTTACTTTATGGATATTTTGACTTATTAAAATGGCAGTGATTCAGCATAGGTGCAAAAAAATTTTTTTTTTAAACTGTGTACGTGTGTGTGTGTGTGTGTGTATGTGCGTGTGTGTGTGTGTGTGTGTGTGTGTGTGTCCCCCAACAAATGACCATAATTGCAACTATCATTGGGTTAAGTTCACTACAGGGGCAATTTGTCACTAATGAAAAATGCATGTGTATTTATATTCCTTGCCAATCAAAAAGCCCAAACGTTTTTACAGGCCCTGTAGTCAAGACTGAACTCCTTCAAGACTATCAAGTCAGACTGGTATAATGAAACAGGCAATAAAAAGAAAGAAAGAAAGAAAATGCCTAAAACTGAATTGTCATTTGATAGCATATTAGATGCGTAACTGAAAAATGTTAAATAGCATAAAAACCACAGACATTAAACACCACCAAAGAAGTATTAATACTGTAGTATGAATTAGTTATGTTTTACTTGACACTTCACGGATATTGTAAAAATTAAAATTGAAGTCAGAGTGTTAAACAACACTGACACTGCTCTATTTCTGACCACAGTGAACTGAAAGCAGGACTGTATGAAGTATTTTAAAATTAAATTTAAGATTATGTTTGAGGCATCTTAAATCATCCAGGCATATAGTAACCTTTCTTTCAGTGTTACTTACTTAAACGTTTTGAATGTAATAAGGATTTTCAGTTTTGCTTTTTGCAGGCCACTAGAATGCGAAATAACTATTTTTATTTCATACATACACAATAGAGTAGTCATTATACAGTATAAAAAATCCTGACTTTGTGTGTGTGTGTGTGTGTGTGTGTGTGTGTGTGTGTGTGTGTGTGTGTGTGTGTGTGTGTGTGTTGTTGAGCAGGTGTATACGGTGGGAGGTCTGTCTGCGGTCAGAGTCCTGGGACTCGTGCCAGAGGTTTTCTGCCTCCAGGCATGCTCTGTACTTCTGCCCTTAAGTACTTTGGAAGTCTTAATCACTCATTTTTCCTCTTTATTCACCATTCAGACTAGTTAGAAATCCCATTCAAACTTTTCTCTGCTTCTCTTTTCAATTAGTCTATGAATAATCCACTTAACATTAATCATTGATGTCATTCCATACCACTTTTTTTTGTACTTTATCCCTTTCAGATATACAGCACTGCCAAAAAGACGTAGATAAGGTGCATTTAAAGAATTGAAGATGCCTTAAAACATTACAATTACTTTGCTGAGCAGTAAAACAAGCCGAATTTTTTATAAAATCTTGTTTTTTCATAAATAATAATCATAACTATAATGCTTTTTTTTCATCACACACTGATAAAAACTTAAAACAGAAACATTTGTGTACGTTTTTCCTTTGGAGTAAATATTTAAACAGAGCTTGATGTGTGTGTGTGTGTGTGTGTGTGTGTGTGTGTGTGTGTGTGTGTGTGTGTGTGTGTGTGCGTGTGTGTAGTGTAATGTGGTCTGATACTTAAGAGGGTCTATTACAAAAATTTCTCTGTAACACTTCTGGAAAGGGAAGTTATATTTGGAAATCATTATTTGTTTTTCCTTTCTACTGAAACACAAATGCAGTAGGAATAATATAGGTGTGTAAGACAAAATTTATATAAAAGATGCAGGATAAGAAAGGTATGTAAGTTATTTCGGTTCAACACGACTTTAGCTAATGAGCTACAGTATGTTCTTTCATAAACACTCAATATGCTAGCTTATCAGGTACACCTTTTATCCAGTTTATTAGGAACACCTGTTCACCTGCACAGTCATGCAGTTATCTAATCAGCCAATGCACACAAAAAATTCATGCAGATACAGGTTAAGAGCTTCAGTTAATGTTCACATCAGACATCAGAATGAAGAGAAAGTCAGATCTCTGTGACTTTAACCGTGGCATTGATGTTGGTGCTAGATTGGCTGGTTTGAGTATTTCAGAAACTGCAGGAATCTCATGGGATTTTCACACTCAACAGTCTCTAGAGTTTACACAGAATGGTGTGAAAAACAAAAACATTGAGTGAGCAACAGTTCTGTGGGTGGAAACACCTTTTTGATAAGAGAGATCAGATGAAGACGGCCAGATTGGCTCAAGCTGCAAGAAAGGATATAGTAACTTAAATAATCACTCTTTACAACCGTGGTGAGCAGACAAGCATCTCAGCATGCATACAACATCAACCATGAGGTGGATGGGTTACAGCAGGAGAAGACAACATCAGGTTCCACTCCTGTCAGGCAAGGAACATGGATCTGATGCTATCTGATAGATAGGCTCACAAAATATCACCTGGACGTTTTTTCCAGTTTGGGTGAGTCTGTGTCAATGATAGAATCAGATTCATGATCTTGGATGACAGGAATGGAATGTGATGTGGTTTTCTGCTGTTGTAGCCTATTCACATCAAGGTTTTATGTGTTGTGCATTCTGAGATGCTTTCGTGCTCACCACGGTTGTAAAGAGTGATTATTTGAGTTATTATATCCTTCCTGTCAGCTCAGACCAGTCTGGTCATTCTTCTATAATCTCTCATTAACAAGATGTTTCAGCCTGCAGACCCTCTGCTCACAGGATTCTTTTTGCTTTTCACATCATGTAAACTCTAGAGATTAGTTGTGAGGATGTGTGTGGAAATACTCAAACCAACCCTTCTGGTTCCAACATCCATACCATGTTCAAAGTCACAGAGATCACACTTTTTCCTCATTCTGATGTTTGATGTGAACATTAACTAAAACTCTTGGCATGTATCTGCATGATGTTTTGCATTGCGCTGCTGCCACATGATGTGATAACTGCATGAATGTGCAGGTGTACTGGTGTTTCTGATAAGGGACAGTGAGTGTATGTCACATTATAGGTATACTGTTGCTAAAATGCTTCGAAAATATCCAGACAATAGCAGACCTGTGGTCAGAAACATATGAATGATGAAAGGTAAAAAAAAAAACAATAAACACCATTTATAGTAAATTATACAAACTTGGCTTCCTAGTTAATGAAATATTTGTGGTTTAAAATAAATTAATTGGCATGCCACTCATTCATAGAGCCAAGAGTCAATGTGGGTTTTTATTTTTTTTGAATGACAATAAACAGCTTAGACGGTTAGATGGCTCTAAGTTGCTCAAATTTAACGAAGAAGTAGGTAGACAGATACCAGCGATAGTCTGAAATGCATCTGGATGGACACTGTTCAGAAAATCCCATCCCACCCCCTCACCAGTATGAACATCTGGCCATTCCGGACTCTGTGAGCCATGGAGAGATGGCTGATTAAGGGGCTGAGAGTTGTTGTCTGAGCTGAGCCTCAGAGTTACTAATCCAGCCTACTGCCAACCCAATGCCCCTCTCTGTAGGTTCATCCTGAGGCCAAGGGCAGCCTGCATGGAGAGTGACGAAGAGAGGGGTGAGAGGCCACAGCATGCACAAGTGCATTTGTGTGGAAGTCTGTGAAAATCTGTCACTGTGGCTGAAGTCTGACAAATAACCAAAAAAAAATTGGGGTTGAGGGTTTCTAATTTATACTTTGATGCCTCAGTTTTCATAAACCTGAGTATATTTAAACAAAAAAAATATCAGGTTATTTACTTTTTAATCTTACCTAGGCTATCTTCCTGTAAAGATCATGTTTGGTAAGGAGGCAGCATAACAAATGGTACAAATAGTATAAAGATGTCCAAAGCCTTGCTGATATTTGATTTCTGCACATAGTGAATGCCATGCCTTGATCAAGTTATTGAATAGCTCGGCGCCATAGTGAAATGGACATAAGCCTAATCAGTTTTTGATCAGATCCCAGCTGTCAAAATGTCTGCGCTGCACTTAAGCTGAAATCAGGTCAGAATCTTTTGAATTTTTTCTGTTTACCTGAGTGCAGTGGTGGCTTGATGGTTAAGGCTCTGGGTTACTGATCAGACGGTCAGGGGTTCAATCCATAGCACCACCAAGCTGCCACTGTTGGACCCTTGACCAAGGCCTTTAACCCTCTCAGCTGGCTGACCCCAGCTTCATAACTAGCTGGGATATGCAAAAAAAAAATGCATTTCACTGTGTTGTAATGTATATGTGACAAATAAAGGCTTCTTCGATTTTCTAATTTTGGGGTGGTTACCAGACTTCAAAATGCTTTAACTTTAATTGTGGTTGAGACCAAGGCCAGATTATCCATATATGGGATTGGTGCACCAGCCAATGGGGGCACCCAATGAATAAGATGACAACTATACCTTGAGAATATCTGTCATATTTTCTATATATATTATGTACTGGAAGGGATGCAGACAGATACAAAATTAACAGTTAATACTATATATATATATATATATATATATATATATATATATATATACAGAGAGAGAGAGAGAGAGAGAGAGAGAGAGAGAGAGAGAGAGAGAGAGCACACATAC
>JAFFST010053527.1:31193-50238 GCA_022414735.1 Noturus placidus
CATGTACTCAAGCTGAAACGAACTTGGGTTCTGCAGCAGGACAATGATCCTAAACACACCAGCAAGTCCACCACCGAATGGCCGAATGGCAGAAGAAAAACAAAATGAAGACTTTGGAGTGGCCTAGCCAAAGTCCTGACCTGAATCCTATTGAGATGTTGTGGTATGACCTTAAAAAGGCCGTTCATGCTCGAAAACCCTCTAATGTAACTGAATTAGGACAATTCTGCAAAGATGAGTGGGCCAAAATTCCTCCAGGACATATGTATATGTATATGTGTATATATATATATATATATATGTGTGTGTGTGTGTGTGTGTGTATGGGGCGCACGGTGGCTTAGTGGTTAGCACTTCAACCACTTCAGCCTCACACCTCCAGGGTCCGGGGTTCGAGTCCCGCCAGGGCCATGTGTGTCGGGGGTTTCCTCCGGGTACTCCGGTTTCCTCCCCGAGTCCAAAGACATGCATGTTAGGCTGATTGGCGTGTCTAAAGTGTCCGTAGTGTATGAATGTGTGTGTATGTGATTGTGCCCTGCGATGGACTGCCACCCTGTCCAGGGTGTACCCCGCCTCATGCCAGATGCTCCCTGGGATAGGCTCCAGGTTCCCCGTGACCCTGAAAAGGAGTAAGCGGTTGAAGATGGATGGATGGATGGATGGATATATGTGTGTGTATATATAGTGGAACAAGGGACTACCACCTGGATTGCTTCATCAGTTGAACTCGGAGGATACCATTTCTTCATGGGATGATTTACCAACTCAGACTTCTCCACTACAGACTAAAGAAGAGTCTGCTTTTTGAGCAGCCACTAACTGGTTATGTGATATGGGCAGCTCAACATCTGACTCAACTAAGACTGCTGTCACGCTTAGGTGGAACAGCAGGCCCAAACTTGGACTTTGTCCATCAAGGGTTCCTCTCGACATAGGACTGGGCACACATTAACACACAGACAGGAAACAGAGTGATACTGGGCAGCAACATCAGGACCTTTATTCACAGGATCAGACACAACTTCAGTTAAGGAAGACCTATACCAACTATATCATTTTCCAGAAAAAACGAAACACCACTAACTGGCAGAGCTGGACGGACGGCCACCTTCACAAGACCTGAGAAATCCTCAGTTTCCTAATACAGATTGCACACGAACTACAGCCATTTCAGTGCCTTGAATTAATACAAATTAATACGTCACTTTCTAAAACAAAGGACTGAGGAGCACCAGTGTCTCTCAAAACCTTAACAGTGTACTTCACCTCATCGATAAATAATGACACATGAAACAAACAATTCAAATGTTCAACATTGGGCTGAGGTACAGAAACATTGGACAAAACATCAGCGCAGTTAACCTTCCTAACTGAAGCCTGCTGTCTTGTACCTCTACGCTTTAGGCACATGGCAATTAAGTGAACTTTCTTGTGACTATAAAAGCACTTACAGGTTTCAGGAGGTGAGCCAGGGGGTGTGCGAGTCTGGAGAGATTTATTGGATGACTTTAATGGGTGCAAGGATGCATTCTTACGAGAAAAAAAGGGCACTGAACACAATTTTGTGGGTTAACACAAACTCATCAGCTAAAATGGCAGCTTTAGACAGAACATCAATCTTTTGCTCATTCAAATACACTACTAACTGCTGACCAATTAGTAGACAAGATTTAAATTCCTCCAACAACATCAGCTCTTTAAGATGTTAAAAACTCTTCACACTGCTTTCCGAGCACCATTTATCAAACAAGGTGGAATTTTCCAGAGCGAACTCAACATAAGTCTGGCTGGCTCATTTAACAGAGTTAAAAAACTCTGCCTATAAGCTTCAGGCAAGCGCTCATATGTGTGGAGAACAGTAGCATTAACAACCTCGTAATTTAAAATCTGTTATAGATTGAAGGCATTGCATGCTTCCTGGGCTTTACTTAACAATTTGCATTGCAATAAAATTGTCCACAAAATTTTAGGTCAGTTTAGCGTAGTAGCTGTTCTCTCAAACTCAGGAAAATACGCATCAACTTCATCCTCTCTACAAACAGGCATTAAACCAACATGTCAGATAACATCAGAAGCAGGCTGACTCACTGGTGAGGAATGGATAGGAGCAACTTTCTTCCCCTCAGTGTCCAATTCTCTCTCCTGAACGCGCAGCAACTGCGTCTATTACTCTTGCCTCTTAATTTCCAACTCCAGCTCCTTCAGAGGGAGCCGCCAACCAGGGTCTACTGAACCAGCCCGTGGCTGTTCAGGGTCAAGATTGGCCCCCAATACGCCTCCAAGCTCTGGAATGGCCTCTGCCGTGCCAAAAGCCTGGATTGGCGGAACGCCGACACCCGGAAGCGCTTCGTACTCAGGTAAGACTTGTTGACCCACAAGTGCCTCATACAGCGCATCCTTAACCGTCGTCTTACTAGCAAGACGTTGCACTGAAATATTAAAGAAGTCTGCGATCAGAAGTCATCCTTTCTACACTTGTCAAACTTCTCTGAGGTATGACAAAGCGTAAACATAGTCAAATCAGACCCTGCCATACTCACAAATAACAGCCACACTACAATATAATGCCAAAAAAAAGAGCACTAAAACCAACCGCAAAACATTAAGTACAATTAAGCATATAAAGCTGAGGGAGCAGCATCCAAAGCAGAGCAGGAAAGACTGGATTCTGGAACGGCCTGACCTGCATAGATTAACACACCAAAACACACAAAAATATACCTGGTGAATACTGTGGATTGTAACAGAGGTCCCGTTACATCTGATCGTAAACCAAACAGAGAATTCCACAAAAAGATTATCATACCTATGATCAAGCATGGCGGTGGGAGTGTGATGGTGTGGGGATGCTCTGCTGCTTCAGGGCCTGGGCAACTTGCAATAATGGTGGGAAATATGAATTCTGCTCTCTACAAAAAAATCCTAAAGGAGAATGTCCGGTCTTCAGTCTATAAGTTGAAACGCCAGCACAAAAGGATAATGCAGCAATACAATGATCCAAAGCATAGCAGTAAGTCCACCTCTGAATGGTTCATAAAAAGCAAATTGAAGGTTTTAGAGTGACCTGGTCCTGACTTGAACCAATTGAGATGCTGTGGGACGTGCATTAAACGGGGCGTGCATGCTCGAAAACCCTCCAATGTGGCTGAACTTAAGTAGCTCTGTAAAGAAGAGTGGGCCAAAATTCCACCACAGCACCGTGAAAGACTGATCTCCAGTTATCGGAAGCGTTTGGTTGCCATTATTGCTTCTAAAAGTGTCACAGCCAGATTTTAAGTTTAAGGGGGCACATGGGTGACAGGTGTTGGATAATTTTTTTTTTGCTTTAATAAAAAAATAAAAACTGTTATGTTTATACAGATTGCCTTTGTTTTATGTTGTATTTTGTTGGAAAATCTAAAACTATTTTTAGTATGAGATAGACAGAAAGGTTGTATGGTAGGGTTTTCTTCCAAAACCGCAAGCAAACAAAGAAACTGGAAATTGGACTTCCCCTTCATACAGTGATATAAGCTACTATGTGAGATTTGAATCAGTCACAGATAGGGAAAGATAATTGTATAAGATCCTGTAATTGAGACTGCGCCTTATAATCTGCCTTATGGTGCAGAAAATATGGTAGTTACAATTTTCACCTGTCCAGTTTGGGGTAGTTTGCACCCATAATAGCCTCAGATTCATGTTCTTGGCTGACAGTAGTGGATCCTGATGTGGTCTTCTGCTGTTGTAGCCCATTCACCTCAATCCTCTCTTTTCCACCCACAGAACTGTCACTTAGTGTGTGTGTTTTTTTTCTTTTTCTTTTCTTTTTTTTTTTGCACCATTCTGTGCAAACCCTCGGGACCGTCTGAAAATCCCAGGAGGTCATTAGTTTCTGAAATACTCAAACCAGCCCATTTAACAATAATGCCACCATCAAAGTTACAGATATCCCACTTTTTCTTCATTCTGATGTTTGATGTGAACATTAATTGAAGCTCTTGACCTGCATCTACATGTTATGTTTTTTTGCAAATTTGGCTTAAAAGATAACTATGATTGTGCAGGTGTACAGATGTTCCTAATGACATGAATTGCCACTGAAATTCTTAGTACTGTCCTTACACTGTCATGTGTTGAGCTGTTATTGAGTTTTGAGTGACTGACTTTAATGGGAAACAAATTTTCAGTATAAATTTAAATGGCATTAATGCTATAACTTCTTGTAATACATCTCAGACCCTTCTCACCTTAGCTGAGACTAAATGTCATCATTTGATTCCTGGCAAATTCTCTTTATGTGCAGCACGAGAGAAACCCATTTCTAATGGTACTACATTGCTTATGAGTGTGCAAGTAAACTACTTATCCCCATTCCATACTAAATGCAGCAGTAAGAAATCATCATTCCCTCATCTTCTCTGTAGTCCACATGAGCTGCACTTGGCCAGGGCTAGTTGTGAAGTTTGGACAGCCATTTGGATTTCTTTTTTTTTTTTGCCACATAACAAACAAGAGTCGAGAAAAAAAGAGATATGGGCGAGCAACACAATCCCAGCAACCCTCAGCAGAACAATTGCTATTGCCATGCATTAGCAGAGCACACATTTGCACTTTCATCATTCCTACTAGTGATTGTTGTGTATCCGGGATAAGGGGGCCAGAACAGGTATTAGCAATTCAAGTGATGTGAACTCAAGCTGTTGCAGAATTGAGCGTCAAGCAAACATACCCCTAGTGGGCTTTGTTATAAAGCTAGATCTTGCTCCCCAGATTACTTGTCAGAGCTGAATAATGGACAACTGACATTGTAAAGTAGGCTTGTTATGGGCAAAGATGCTCTTCATCATGTTGGACTCTGCAATACAGACCTAAATTATAGTAGAACCCTGTGGAAAAGGCTGTGTACCGTCTCTTGGGATCTTGTTTGACTAGTGTGAATGATGTAGCCTTGATGCACAAAAAAATCAGCTAGTTGTTTCTGTATAGCCTTCTCAAACAAACCCGTGGCACTTTGACTGAACACAAATGCCTGTGCTTTAAATTTCTCGGGTAACATATTCAAGGCACGCATGAGGTCATCTTCCTTATATTGGATTTATGTGATACTAGGTAAATCTTATTTATTGACATTATTATAGAGCTTTTCCTAGAAAATGGAAATTTTAATGTTTGATAGATTTAAGAGGTGATGTAATTGTCAGTATAAGCTGTGGTTTATTTCAAGCTCTTAGTTGAGAAGAAGCAAGAAACCAAATTCAGAGTAGCTTACATGCCTTTCATTTATTATGTGTTCTTTGGGATTTTCTCACACCTTTGCCACTTTGCTATTTAGATGTTTTTTTTGTGTGTTTTTTTTTTTATAAACACTGGAGAGTTTGTTTATTGCAGACTGATTGGTCAAAAGGTTTTGATTAGTTGTCTATAACAGCAGCTATGACAGTCGTTCTGGCTGCAAAGCAAATCACAGGTTTTATTATTGTGCTCATTATAGTATGTTGACAAGCTGTCTTTTTTTGTCTTATTAACATCAAGAGAGAGAAAAAAGAGAGAGTAGTGAAGGAATTGTTTAGCTGCTATAATGTAAATGCTAACAGAATATTACTTGTTTTGCAGACATACCACAGCATTAAATGTAACTATGAAACAGCTTTGTACATGTAATTTTTTAATGTTCATGATTCTAATTTATTGCAATTATATATATATATATATATATATATATATATATATTTGTGACTTTTTGCTTTTTTGAAACAGTTGCATGTAAGAATAAAATCTAATGGCCCTTTCTGGTAAAACAAACAAAACAAACAAAAAAAAAACGTGTAATTCTATACATTCTCGAAGAAGAATGGAGATTAAGAGCAATAAAACATGATTACTTTGCTCATTTTATACAAGCCTTGAGGTGAGACTTTATTTAAGAAAAGGGACACTTTAATGAGAATAATTTATTTCTTGATCTAATATACTGGAACATTTGATTCATTTGCAGACATTTTTGTAATGGGCACCAATAATTCTGGAACAGACTACAATGACAGCACTTATGTGCATCATTCTGTGTGTCTCATGTGACATACAGGCCCTCAGTAATGATGAAGACTGTGTTGATAAGTGGTGAGACACTGCATTTATAATGAAGGCTCTTAACTTCAGTTATGATCCTGTGGGGTGACTTATTATTGCTGAAATGTATTCAGTACACACTCCGTATAGGAAGTGTATTCAGTACACACTCTGTATAAGAGCCTCATTCTGGCTTTCTGTCGGTGTGATGCATCAGAAGAAGAAGTCATAGCCTTTATTTGTCACGTATACATTACGGCACAGTGAAATTCTTTATTTTGCATATCCCAGGTTGTTAGGTAGTCGGGGTCAGAGTGCAGGGTCAGCCATGATACAGTGCCCCTAGGGCACAGAGGGTTAAGGGCCTTGCTCAAGGGCCCAACAATGGCAGCTTAGCAGTACAATGCGTAATTAGTGTATGTGTATTGTAGTGTATTGACTCAGAAAAAAAAAAAAACATTAGAAGTAGAATTCTGGGAAAACAGCCTAAAATTGAAAGAAAATCAGTTTTTGACCAAAATGGAGTTTTTCCTGCCAACAATATACTTTTATGCTTCTACTGTTAATATAAAGTTTTTAAAAAAACTACATCAAATTTTTTTAAGGAAACTATCTAAACTTACCTTGGTGTCTGCCTATAGAGATCATGTTGGTTAAGGAGTCGGTTAACACAGGTGTAAATACATACAGTCCGTCCATAGCAAACACTTAACGCTACCTTAGCAACCATCTAGTTACAATCCAAAGTACCATAGCAACCATTGAGTACCTGCAAGTGATACCATATCAACCACCTAGCAAACACTTGGAGCACCCTAGCAACACCCTAGCGACACCAGGGAATTGCTTAGGCTGTGCTTTCTCTGCATTTTCTTCATTTATTTTTATGTTTTTAATCTGCTTTGACTCAGTGTTAAGTTTACTTCTTTTAACTCTGGATATTGTTCCGTTTCACACTAGTCTTGTTGCTTTGACAGTGTTATCTCTGAATTGTGTACAACATTAAACTCTAGGAGAGCCCATGCACAGACATTCCCTTCACACTCTATATTAAAGCCAATTTAGTGGAAAGTTCTTCTAAAGTTTTAGCCAAAAAAATCAACATTGATGCAGTGTACTAAGACTCTAGATGTCACTAAACTTAGGAGATGTCACTAAAACATTGGAAATGCAAAATGGACATTCAAAATCCCTGTTTGGACATTAAAGTCTGCACTTAATACATGACCAAAAATTTAAGAGGCAATTCAGAGCACTTCACACAAGCATGTACATTTTGGCGGAACATCATTTGCAGTACAACGTCTGTCCTGTAAATCTGCTTCTTAAACCTGAAAGTCACCTGAAAGTGATGACTTGTATTTAATCGAAGTTTGCCTTGACTCTTGACTTTTCCTTGTCTTTTTTTTTTTTTTTACCTTTGGCCTGTATACACTCTGAACCATGTGCTCCCCATGTCAGAAAGTTTAAGTGATCCTGTGTTTATAGAAAGTAAATGGTCATAGATTTGGGCACTGATCCTATTTCAGAACTTTATATTACTGTTTTCTAATCCTGCTGTAACATGTCATTAGGCCTGTGTGAGGATAAATTGGTGTCCTGTCTGTGACTTTATTAGAATAAATTTATTGCAATTAGATTACTCTACAGTAGAAATGTCATCAGATTGAAGTAAACCTCCACCTGGGAACACATTAAATATGTTTGTCAAGATGATTGTAATGTGCTTAGCAATTCTGAATGTGTTAATGGTGCTGTATTTTTATTATTGCTGTGAGAGGTTTGTGGTTGTGTGACTCGCTGACATAACATGTGGAAACTGTTCATGCTAGCTCAGTTATAGTGCCATTTAATCGGAGATTTTTTTTAAATTCAGACACAAGTGATAAAGAGGTTTTGTGGTTGAAGTTATCAGCAAAAATCCACATCGATAGTTTTTCCTGGTTGCACTCCTTGTAGGAGTGCCTGAGAAGGGTCCGCTCTGATTATACAGTATGACTATTTTCATATCGCTGAGAAATTTTTAAGTGTTTTTTGATTAATTTTGGAAGTCTCTATTTTCATTTGTTATTTAGAGATCCACTTTTTAGTTCAGTTTGGAGTTATTTGTTTATTTACTTTGACATTTATTAATAGTTGATGTATATTAATATTTATATATTTATTTAATTAAAAAAGTACAGTACATTTTTATGGTGCAGTCAGTACTGTTTATTTTTATTATAAAGTTCAACAATATTACACTTTTAGTGTTATGTTTTAGATGTACGGACGAGGAGGTATGAAAGCTGGACAGAATAAAGGACGAAAGCACTGCTGCATCATTCTCTTCACTTAGAAAAGAAACTAAGGGCTAAGTCTAACTGAAACGCATAGCAGAGTTTAGTCAAACTGCATTATGGGAAATTTATGAAACCGTTAGACTAACATTTCGATGAAAGACGTTTCAACTAAAAAGACAACTCAGAATTTCCTTACAAGGTACATTTTGAAGACCACTGAAGATCAGACGTTCATAATCAAGTTGTACATAGTGGATTTTTACTTTACAACACTCTATTGTGTGTTGTAATCTCTGCTATTATCTGTCATGCTCCAAAGCTTCACTGCTGTGAATTGTTCATTTCACCCAGCACTCTTGTAAATTGTCAATAGATTCCAAAGTCAGCCGATCACGAAAGCCACTTTACTGTGTTTGATCAAATCACTTTTTTAAAATATTCAGAATGAGATATGAGCTGTCTTCATCACTCACACAGAAGCAGTGGTGTTTTAAACTGTGATGGGTGTTTTGAATTTTACTGTTCAGCATGTCGGAGTTGGTTTAAACATCATACGTCACCCAGGAGTCCAACTTGGATTTTTATTGTCGCAGTGTTTACTTCACCAAAAACAAGCTAATTTTCTTGCAGTATGCAAAACACTGCAGGTACACACAATGTCAATCACATATATAACAGAGAAGATGTACTTGGTGGCAGTGTTTTAGCTGTGAATAAAGCACTAGAAGAAAATAGGACTCCTAATTTGACCTCTGTTGTCTTTCATGTTCAGTTAGAAGATTCCACTTAATTAAAGAGTTCATTTGTGACTAATGAATATTAGCTGTAGTTGAGCTTTGATGTGTTTTTTTTAAATGATGTTCAGGGTGTCATGCTGAGTTTTAATTTGAGACTTATCTGACTTATTTGAGACTACCTCCTGACATGTGGTTGAGTGTAAAGATCTTTTCCAGGAAATGCACTAATGTCTATTTAATGAATAAAGCATTGAGGAAGACACAGTTGACTGTCTCTGTGGCTCTGAGACTGGTGGAAATACCAGACTACAGACTACCACTCATGCTAAAATAATTATGAAAACATTTTTTTGCACAGTAGGTGACGCTGCTCAGAATTAATCATTCAAATTCCTTTTCAAAAGTAATCATCATGCACTTGTCATCAGTGAAGTGGTTCTGATTTACTCATTAAAAAAAAAAAAAAAACTCAAGCAAACAGCTGTTTCTATTCCTGATTTCATCTGACTGCTAAAGCCAGGGCCCACAAAGAGCATGTACAAGATCTCATTATTGAAACTTATCGATGAGGAGAGGGATACAAAATAATTTCCAAGACATTAGATGTGCCATGGAACACAGTGAAATCCATAATCAACTAGTGGAGAAAATGAGACATCACAATGACATTTCCAAGAACAGGATGTCCCTCCCAAGAGGTAAACACAGGGACGCTGCGAAAAGACCTATGGCAATGTTAACTCTTTTTACCAGAGCCTTTGAAATAACTTTGTAACCCTTCCCAGACTGATGCATTTCAATCCCCTTCTTCATCATTTCTGGAATTTCTTTCAACTTTGGCATAGTGAGTTACCTTTGTTTTATCTTAGATTTTGTTTTAATTTCTGAAACAATTCAGTGTTGTATATACGGAGCCCCCCTAGTGTCAGGTAAGAAAAAAAAATGCAACCATGTGTAAACCGTACACTAAATTTTGAAATCCGTGCCCTCAGATTTGTAAACCACACGCTCAGTTTTGTAATCTGTGGTCTCAGATTTGTAAATCGTCCCCTCAGTTTTGTAAACCGCAAACACCGCATAAAAGTTGGGTTTATATTGGACATTCCTTGTATATTCGAGCTTCTCTCTTCTAATTCTCAAGAAATAAACACACAAAAAGGACATACTGTGTATTCTCTTAATGTGTATTGAGCGAGGGTAAGGTTTACAAAACTGAGGGCACAAGGCACAATGTGTTCCTACAGTGAATTACAAAAAACCCCAATTAATTACAGAAATTTAGGATCACGGTTGAAGTTTATTTTAATTTTTATTTATTTATTTTTTTAAGTGATGGTAACTTCTGTCACGTCGCGAGACGTAAGGGAGTAGGATACGATGCAAGTGCATTTAATCAGTTTTATTAAAGGAGATAAAGGCAGACAAATCCAAATGGTAATCCAAAAACGTAGTCAAAACAGGCAAAGAGTCAGGTGATCGGCAAACAGGCATAAACTGGGCTAAGCGGAAATCACAACGAGGAACCGAGAAACAAGGTCATACACATGGAACCCGAAACATGAAACTAAGACTGGGAACTGGGAGCGGAAAACACCAGCGTGGATAAAGTGAACTAATTTAACATTTAAACTAACGAAATCAATCTAACTATATTAACTATATCTAATACTCCGGGGCGTGTACTGGGAGGAGCGTGGTATATATATCAAACATAATCAGCGCTAAGTGATGGCAGCTGAAAACAATAACCATCAACAGAACATGGAGGAGACAGAACTGAAACAAAACAAACATACGTGTGCATAGTCAACAATAACATAGTTGTCCACATTCGAAGAGCGGGCGCTCGCGAACCTTGCTCGTGCACGTGTGTGCCCTCCGGCTCGACAAGCGTGCTGCCTAAAGGGGAGACCATGACAACCACAATATAACGCACAAGTAGGCAAGAGAAAACTGGTAAATTATGACAGAATTTTTGGAACATAGTGTGAGCCATGACACATTAATTTACCTTCTGATAAATTAAATTTAATCTTTTCAGTTAATTTCACAGTCTGTATGAAAAAAAAAAAACGTTAACCTGTTCCACCTTGTAAACAAATACAATAAACCTCAATGTTCAGTCTTTTCCTCTTAAATATATTTAAAGATACACTATTGGACATTTTCCAAATTCTCCAAAGCCAGTTCTCGAACCACTCTTTGTATATTGTGTATATATCTGAATAATCTCATATAGGATGTGATTGGGGGAGTTCATTTACCCATCAGATGCAAAGCACTTTAGTTTAATGGTGTTCATTACTGATGCTCCGATCAGGATTTTTACGAGTGAAACCAGATACCAACCTTTTTTTGTTTAAGCTTTAATCAGGAGGTCTGTCGTAAACAGTTAAATGTAAACTCTCTGCTCATGGTCACTGTTAACTGAGTTAAAATAATAGCAATGAGATACTGTTGGTTAATTGATAAATAAACAAGCATAAAATATTTCTTTTTTAAATATCTTAAACAATAGAGTCCTAATTAAAAGTAGACAAACACAAAAATGATCCATATAAGGCTAATAGCCTTCTAAAGAAATAGCCTACTAAGATATTTAAATTGATATTAAATGCAAACCATAGCAATTAAACATTTTCATTTCTCATTTTATATATATTTTATGAATTTATTGTAATGCCTATTTTTTATATTAAATTATTTATTTATAATTAAGCACATTTTTTGTCTTTACATTTTATTCATTTTATCAGTTGTTCATTTTAGATCGGATCCTCCAGTACAGTGTTGCCATGTCTGATGATGATATTGCGCTTTTGGGGGATTATATCAAGACATTGAAAATGGAGTTGACCTTTCTGGTGATATCTGGCAGCTGTGAGTTTAAATAAAGTGAAGGTGCTAGCTTGCCATCGGGGGAAACTTAGGGTTCAGTGTCTTGCTCAAGGCCACTTCGGCATGGGATCATCCGGGACGGGATTCGAACCACCAACCCTACGATTAGTGGACAACCTGCTCTACCAACTGAGCCACAGCCGCCCAGCAGGTGATGTATACTGTTACTCTTGTCATCATAATGGCTCCTGTGCAGTATTTACACACTTGTTCAGTTGACTGAGGTAATGAAAAGCAGTGTGAAAGTAACTGTTGCTCGGTGTAGATGAATTTTGGAGTTGTAGTTTTTAATTCCGATTGTATTATACAACTCCGAACAGGTCACTCGCACCGGTGTGCCTATATATTTTTCATACAAAGTCATACAAGGTACTTTTCAGTCACAAATGTGAGTGAAATGGTCGCACTGTAGAGCCCTGCTATACAATAAAATATTCCAGTAATTCTGGTTTATTGGTAGTAAATGAGATTTGTCGGTACAAAAAACTAAACTTTTGAAAAAGTTTTTTAAAGAAATTTTTTAACAAACTGATTTAAGACCATGGTGCAAAAATGATTATACCCCAATGAAGCTTTTAGAAATGAAACTTGAAATAAAATTCTAATTAAGTGGAATTCAACAACAGATTAGTCTAATTATTCATCACACAGGTGGCTACTACATAATTGGCAATTAAGGGTGGTATTTAACCTATAAAATCTCCTCCCATTCAATGCTGACAATTATGGCACCACATGGAAGAGAAATGTCACGAGTCTGGAGAAAGAAAGTAATTTCTTTACACAAAAAAGGTCCGAGCTACATGAAAATATGTAAAGCATTGCTAATTAGTTGGAATACAGTAGTGAAGGTTATTCTAAAATTCAGAAAGGATGGACATGTGGCAAGCATTCTGAGATATCCAGGCCATCCACAGAAGCAAACACCTCGAGATGAGTGTTTTTCCCATGAAGAGTTGAGAAAAATTGCCATGTTCATCACAGTTAGCTAAAGCTGTATCAAGCCAAACTGGGGTGACTGTTTCATGTGACACGATACGACGTATTCTGCACAGGAGTTCCTTCCATGAACGAAGCCTCTACTAAAGCCCATGCACAAAATAGCCCGTTTAGCATTTGCCAGGGCCCATGTTGACAAAGGGAAAGAATATTGGGACTCCATCCTTTAGTCTCATGAGCAAGGTAAATCTTTTTTGGAACTGATGGCATCCAAACTGTATGGCGTCACAAGGGGGAAGAGTACAATGGAAAATGCATGGTACCCACAGTAAGGCATGGCGGTGGCAGCGTTCTCCTTTGGGGTTGTATGAGAGCTACAGATGTCGGGGAATTGCATTTCGTTGATGGTATCATGAATTCACAGATGTAGTGCAAAATACTGAAAGAGAATGTGCTACCATCTCTCTGCAGCCTGGGTCGCCATGCACTCAACATGATAATGACCCAAAACATACATCTATGGCCACTACTGCATTTCTAAGGAAGAACAGAATGAAAGTGATTCAGTGAACAAGTTTGTCCCTGACCTCAACCCAATATAACACCTATGGGGAGTTCTGAAAATACAGGTCAAGCATCATTTTCTGTCCAGCATCCAGGCTCTGAAAGCACTCATTCTCCAATAATGGAGAAAGATAGATGTGGCAGTATGGTGTTCTTTTTTTTTTCTTTTCTTTTTTCTGATAAGTACCTGGCTACAGTAAGTTTAAGAACCCCTGGTCTATATCACACAAGAGATACAGTCACCAACTTGTTCAATCCATGTCCAGAAGAGTTGATGCTGTTCTCAAAAATCATGGAGGCCATACAAAATATTAGATTTGGTAGAATTGTTGTAGGATGTACTCATTTTTGCAACACCTGATTTGAATAAAATGTATTATTTTCTTATCCTAATGATGTTGGTGACCTTTTATGTTCTTAAGAAAAACAAATTTTTACCGTACTTTCCGGACTATAGAGCACTCCTGAATATAAGCCGCACCCACTAAATTTAAAAATAAAAAAAAATTGTACATATATAGGCCGCACCTGTCTATAAGCGGAAGGTGTTCACGTTGTAACATGAGATATTTACACAGAAAGATGTTACACAAAGATTCTTTTTAAATGCTTTCTGAACAGTGCCTGTAAAAGAGCTGATTAAAAAAATAAAAAATTACAGTTGCCCATCAGGAATAGTCATCGATCTATCTTCATCTTCATCTTGCGCATTACAACCACTAAAGTCGTCTTCTTCAGTGTTGGAATTGAAAAGCCTCAGAATGACTTCATCACACTTCCTCAGTCTCTCGTTGTCGCTCTCAATGTCACTTACGTCTCGAGGCAAATTCGCCCTTGAGCTTGTGCTGTCCTCTTCAGAAGTGCAGCCTTTCGAAACCCGTTGGTGATAAAATTTTTGACACTGCTCCACTCTGTTAGGATCCACTGGCAGACTTGAGCAAAAGTTGCTCATCGCGTTTAGTCAGTTTTGGTAAATGATTTCTTGCCTTCAACTTGAAAGCTGCATCATTTGCATTTGTTCGTGTGTTTTCCATGATGAGGGTGTGCTCATGAAGTGCAAAATAACTGATCTGAATAATTCAGTGTGAGTGCATTTGATTTAATTCGAACAGTTTCATTGGTTCACTGTGACCTGTTCGGTAATTTCAGTGGTCCGATGTGACGAGGTTAAATGTTTCGGCTGCATGAAGCTCGTTAGCCCGTAAAAATCCATAAATTAGCCGCATCGTTGTTTAAGCCACAGTGTTCAAAGCTTATGAAAAAAGTAGCGGCTTATACTCCGGAAAATACGGTAATAGAACTCAGTTTTGTCAAAATTCAGCTAATTGGTCTGGTGTTCAGAGAAATAGATAAAAAAAATCTCAATTTTCAGAGGGGGTGTACTCATTTACGCGGAGTTGTGCTGTATGTTGATTGACCACCATTGAAGTAATTACTGTGGACAATTCATAGGTATCTCTTGTGTGATATAGACCAGGGGTTTTTAAACTTACTGTAGCCAGGTACTTAACGGAGAAAAAAAACACACACAATGCACAAATTTAATATTTTCTTCGTGTTATTGCTCATTACAGTGTAAGAATTCACAAAGTCATGAAAAAGTGAATTTTCACTAAATAGCTCTCCTCTTATCCTCCTTTGTTGCTGTATTCCCTGTTTCTTCGGTAATGAACATAAGAAGCTTATTATTATGTAGTGGTGACATGGGCTATGGATTTCTGACCTCCCACTCAAGAATAAAACGCATCACAATGTTTTTTTTTATCTCCTGCCGGATCTCAATCCTGATGCAATCCAGCGGAGACTCTGTAAGTGTATCAGTTTGGTGCAGATTGACCACATGCATTGCCTGTTGCTAATATGCAGCTTAAACTCAGCTTGCACTTAAAAACTACTATATGTCCACACAGTACACTGTGCTCAAAAACTACATTTCTGCATGGGGCCAGAATTAGTACAGTTATCTGGAGGTAGTGATGGGAACCGGTTAATTCACATACTGCATTAAAAGTTTGCGGTGTTTGCGTTTTTGAATGAGTTCACTGGCTCTAAAAAGGCCATAAAGCAGAAATGTGTCCCAATATAGAAAAGTATTCCAAGAGTCATATAAACTGTGTTAATAGCTTCTACAGTATACTAATTTGAAATCTCATTCTGCTGTCATTTTCTCTTCTTTTGTCATGGAGATACAGGTGGTATAACGGTTTTTCCAGAAAAAAGTCTAGAACTGTAATAATTTGAAATGTTTAACAAGTCTGCATTGATCCTAGACCGATTAATGTTTTTTATTTTTACTAGGATAAAAGCTGTGATTTTTGGGTCTGACAAGTTGTGAATAATTCATGGAGAAGCACAGCTTTTGGCTTATTTATTTATGCTATGTATATGGAGCTGATTCCAGGCAGTGCATGTGGCATCGGAGTGCGTGACTGGACAAAGGAAAGGCTAACCAGTGTGTTTGCTTCTGAATAGTCAGCTCCTGCTAAAATGTCAGCTTGTAGTTTGAGCCTGCAACACACACACACACACACACACACAAGCAAACTCACCTGTATATGAAAGCAGTACAGGTCAGCCACCTGCAAAGATTTGGAAGTAAAGGGTAACAAATGAAAAAGAAACTAGTGTATCTGAATGGACAGGAGATGACAGGTGAGCATGGTAGTAATTAAAAGGCCAGCTCTAGCATATCCTGGTAATTGATTGTTTGCTGTTTGATTACAGTTTTCATAACTAGCAGTTTAATTGGGAATGCAAATTAGCATTCATTCTGGGACAGTAAATGCTACAGTTGAAACGCACTCGCACTGCATCAATGATGCTGCTCTGTATTTCTGCCCTCCTAAAGGCTGTCCTTTAGTCACTGTGTGTCTCACACTGTGTGTCTGTTTCACTCTGTATCTCTCCCTCCTGCACTGCTTTGTGCTCTGTCACCTGGAACAGATTGTTGGCATCAGATTATATAACCTTTCATATAAGCCCCCATCACTTCTGGGGTACTAACGGGTTGAGGCTGCAGCTGAGACCTCACGGGGCAGGCCGAAGTGCATGCGTGTGTATGTGTGTGTGTGTGTGTGTGTGTGTGTGTGTGTGTGTGCACGCGCTCTCACCTGGGTACGAGGTGATGTGCAGCTCTTAGGGGTTGTCCTAGGTGAATATAGCAAATGATGACACTTCAATTTGCCCGCTTGGCTGAGTGGAGAATGGCTTCATTAGAGGGAACACATCACAGTCCTCTGCAGCAATGCTGACCTGTAATTGGGAGCACAACCAAACTGCAATTAAATCCAAATCACAGACAGTTTGTGTTTAATGGAGAAAGCTACATGTACCACTTTTGGAAATGTTTTGTGTATGAGTATTAAAGCAATATAGACTTAGACAGTAGAGACACTAATGATCTAAACCTATTCTCTTCATGCAATTCCTTCTTTTACTAACTAGCTTCCATAACATACAATTTATATTCCATGTTTGCCTTGTAGTGATGCACATGATGACCTTCTAGCATTATAGATGTACTGATCATTTCCTGTTGATCAGGGCTAATATTTATGGTGGACTGGATTGGATTTGACATATTTTCTATCCCAACCATGGACATAAGCTACAGTATATGACCAAACGTATGTGGACACCCAAACAACCCATTCCAAAACCATGTGTAACCCATTCCACCCCACCTTAAGTCTCTCGCTTCATTATCACAATTGTTATTTTGGCCTTGAAAACTAAAAGCTTAGAACTGAACGAAGGGATGCTTTCTTTTTCACCATGACTGTACATGTGACTACTGTTATGAACAAGAATACTGGTTTGAGTTACTGACAGTAGGTTAACAGTGGAAATAATCATAGTTAAAGAGAAAATACAGGATTATTTATTGCAAAAAAAGAAAGATTTACTAGAGAGAAAGCCAGCACTAGCTGAACTGAGACTTTGTGATACTTCATTACCTCAGCCACATGAGCTCCATATGACACAAAGATTATGAGAGACCCTCGAAAGGCTCTGTCAGGGCAGTTTCAGTGACTCTGACTCTAATATGAGGGCGCACACACACAAGCAATCATGTGATCAACATTGTGAATGTTTGTGTTTTCACTTTTCTGTGTTTTTTGAACACATAACTGCTGCAGAGAAGGATCATTTATAGAAGAATTATAAAAGAACTTGACATGTGCTTGAGTGCATCCAGCACATGTCTGTGTGTCCATTTATACACTTCAGTGTGTTCCTGGTCAGTTTCCTTGTGACTTTGCATGTATTGTCTTCATCTTTCCCTTAATGGCTAGTGATTGCCCCGGGTTTGTGCCGGTTGTGCTTGACGACAAGCACGTGGCAACAGCTGCCATGACAGCGACCTCCCTCTCTAACAGATGGTGAAAGCTGATTATAATGTTTCAGTAAATGCTTTTTTTTCTTCTGTGAAACAGGTTTCTGTGGCCTCATCACCTCCTCTGTCACAAGAACATGAATGTGAATAAATTTGGGCTCTGTAGTCACGTTGCAGGTGTGTAACATTGAGTGCATGAAGAAACATGTTTTATAGTATCATCACTATTTTTTATTAGTGCACAACCAAAATGTGTAACACATTTTCTAAATGTCTCCCAATAGAGATAACAAAAAGAGGTAAAGCACAATTTTTCTCGAAAATGCTAATTCTGCTTCTGTACTCAGTCTTGATGCTAATGACTCCCAGGCTTTTTATTCACCTATGTTAGCATATTTGATTGAATGTTTGTTTAAAATTGATCCAGACATGAGTGTACTCTCAGCTTTAGCTCATCAATTTTCTCTTTCTACATCTCTGCTGTTGTCCAGCGAAGGCGTTCCAGTCACTCTGCTTATTCATGGCATTGGAACGAGGATGAGATATTTTGTTATGATCAGTTATACAAAGGATAGGGGTGTCCGGGGAATCTGTCAGCCTAAATGATGGAAAATGTGATCCCTGCTGGGATCAAGTGATTAACAACGTGACACCTGTTTATTTATCATATCATGCTGAGCATGAAAGTGTGTAAATCCAGCCATGGAGCAGTATGAGTGGAATAAAAGATACAATACCATAGAGTAATTGTACAACATAATTAGTGCGTTACAGGACCCAATTGCAGATTCTCTTTTACAAAAAAAAAAAAACCTCATGCCCTCAGTAGTTTATCAGCACAATATGGAAGTTACCATTTATTTAATGTTCACCTGGTGTGTTTATTATTTTAAACTTTTTCTAATTTCCGTAATGTGTTCAAGTAGTTGCATTGAAATATTGTCTTAGCTGTAACATACAAACTTCCATGCTCTAAGGCTCTGAATGATAGTGGAGATGCTCGGCCTAGTCCTAACTGACTGATCGATAGCTAAAAAGTGGTATCTAGCATTGTGCATTAATGTATGGTGAATTTGGTAGCTGGTTAACAGCATTTATACAGACTAAGGGAAACAAATGAGTATATGATCATATAGTACAGGGTTGCACACACTTTTTTGACTTGCGAGCTACTTTTAACATGACCAGTCAAGGAGATCTACCTACACTAAAAAAAAAATATATATATATATATATAT
>JAFFST010053528.1:0-26021 GCA_022414735.1 Noturus placidus
GTGTTGAACAATAATACTCTACATTTAGTCTTTATTCAGTATTGAAGGAGTGTTGAACAATAATACTCTACATTTAGTCTTTATTCAGTATTGAAGGAGTGTTGAACAATAATACTCTACATTTAGTCTTTATTCAGTATTGAAGGCGTGTTGAACAATATTACTCTATATTTAGTCTTTATTCAGTATTGATAGAGTGTTGAACAATAATACTCTACATTTAGTCTTTATTCAGTATTGAAGGAGTGTTGAACAATAATACTCTACATTTAGTCTTTATTCAGTATTGAAGGAGTGTTGAACAATAATATCTACATTTAGTCTTTATTCAGTATTGAAGGAGTGTTGAACAATATTACTCTACATTTAGTCTTTATTCAGTATTGAAGGAGTGTTGAACAATATTACTCTACATTTAGTCTTTATTCAGTATTGATAGTGTTGAACAATAATACTCTACATTTAGTCTTTATTCAGTATTGATAGAGTGTTGAACAATATTAATCTACATTTAGTCTTTATTCAGTATTGAAGGCGTGTTGAACAATATTATCCTATATTTAGTCTTTTTTCAGTATTGAAAGAGTGTTGAACAATAATACTATACATTTTTTTTTTCAGTATTGAAAGAGGGTTGAACAATAATACTCGTCTTATTTTCCCCAGTCTGAACCTGAGATGACCACAGACACGATTTTCCCTGTACTGTGAAACAACAGCAGCCACAAAAAAAACTGGTTACTCAAAACTCACTTATAATAAAAGTCTAAAGGCAAATTTGAGGCAGACACTATATGTTTATGTAAAACATATATTTTGCAGAAAACATTTATTATTCAGATAGCTGTAGAAAGGCTATCAATAAGTCGTCCTTTGTACAGAGATGAGATTTTCAAAGTTGACATAGTTATGTCAGAAAAAAACAGTAGAACTGTAGGCTACACTTCCTTGTTGCAGGACTAGTATCAAGGGTTATATTGTACCTACCAAAATGACTTAAGGTACATAAAAGGGACATAATTAGATTTAGAGTAAAGCTTTAAAAAGGTACACACTACACTACTCTTTTCTAGGTTAAAAAAAATCCTAAAAGTACCAAAGGTGTATGCTTGATGGTATGACCCCATGCAGCAACAGGTACAAGGTACAATCTTTCGGAGAGTGTATATGGTGTAGACACTCAAAAACATAACTGAGTCAGTATCAGACTTCCATCCATCCATCTTCTACCGCATACTCCTTTTCAGGGTCACGGGGAACCTGGAGCCTATCCGAGGAAGCATCGGGCACAAGGCGGGGTACACCCTGGACAGGGTGCCATTCCATCGCAGGGCACAATCACATACACACCCATTCATTACGGACACTTTAGACACGCCAATCAGCCTACCATGCATGTCTTTGGACTGGGGGAGGAAACCAGAGTACCTGGAGGAAACCCCCGATGCACCGGGAGAACATGCAAACTCCGCACACACATGGCCCAGGCGGGACTCGAGCCCCGGACCCTGGAGGCATGAGGAAAACGTGCTAACCACTAAGCCACCATGCGCCCCATCAGTATCAGTCTTATCATACAAATCACATACCACAAAATCTTAGGAGAGTGTCAGTAACCAAAATTATTTCCACAATGCTTCAGTGCAAGGAAGTTTGATACTTAAGATCTGCTTAAGAACAGCTGTAGTAAGACATTCTCTCATTCCAGTCTTGTCTAAAGACATGTATGGAGTGTAACAGTTAAAAACTTCAGTTTGTTCTATACAGTCATGCATTTTAAAACATTTATTGATTGCACTAAACAACTGCTCTTAGACTTCCATTAAAAGGTAAAAAGGTTTTGGTTCTTTGCTCAGTACAGTACATTTGCAGTGGAGGCAGATAATGTTGTAAAGCTGATGGGGTATTTCTTTAAAACAGAGGTCACCAACCCGGTTCCTGGAGACCTGTCTTCATGAAGATTTTAGCTTTAACCATAATGATGCCCACCTGACCATCTAATCATTGCCTTAAGAAGTTCCTGATCAACTAAAACAGGTGTTAGATTTGGGTTGAAGATAAAAGCCACAAAAAGGTCAACCTCCTGGAACAGGCTTTGTGATAATTGCTTTAAACATTTAAAATACTTTACGTATAAATTACATTTTAGATGCGTCAAACATTACCATACTAAACTGAGCACACACGTGTACACCAACACAATTATTCACAGCTCTTTAGCAAATGAGACAGATTCAAAAATGGCAAATTGGCAGTTGGCTTTCCTACCAAAGAAGCACAACATCTAATATTCCTAGACAGTATGACACTATATATGTTCAAAAGTATGCGAGCATCAGACCAATCGTTACTCATTGTTGTATTGAACAACCTGTTCTGGATTTAGTTCCCCTTTACTGTAATAATAACTTCCGCTTTTCTGGGAAGGCTTTCCACTAGATTTTAGCGCATGATTGTGAGGATTTGCCTATTCAACCACATGAGCATTAGTGAGGTCAGGTACTGATGTTGGATGAAGTCTGGGGGTTCAGTCAGCATTCCAGTTCATCCCAAATATGTTCAGTGAGGTTGAGGACAGGGTTCTGTGCAGGCCACTCAAGTTCATTCACATCAACGTTGGCAAACTGTGTCTTCAAGGATGTTGCGTTGTACACAAGGGCATTGTGATCCTGGAACAGGTTTGGGCCTCTTCGTTCCAGTGAAGGGAAATTTTAATGTTACAGCATTCAAAGACATTTTACTCAATTCTGTGCTTCCACCTTTGTTGCAACAGTTTGGGGAAGACCCACATATGGGTGTGACAGGCAGGTGTCCACATACCTTTGGATAGTGTACATGTAGTATACAGTATTTTACTGTTATTACAGGATGGTGTGTTTTTACACTATTTACTGTGGTACTATACATTAAAATACATTACAATTCATTTTAAGAAAGCATAGAATGCTAGAAAGCCATGCCTTTTAATGACAAGTGTATGATTAAGAGCAGTGAAGTCAGAGTAAAAAGTACAACAAAGATGGCCAAAGCCCCACCCTACCTCATAAATAGCAAAAAATCTCTAAAATCATATCCATTAACAGGCATACATGTATAGACAGAGAACCATATAAATATTTCACATTTTCACCCTTGATTCTTAAGCATCAAATCTAATGTCACAAGATATGACTCTACAGTTATCCAAAAGGCCCTTGTAAGGCCTTACAAGACATTACAGAGATTCAGAAACACTCTGTACTCAGGATCTGCTCATGAGCTGATAGACATTTCAAAACATCTTTGAACCTTTACAGTTGTGTCCACTCTGAGGGGAAAAAAGGTAACTTGTTTGTGTCCCATTGAGAGACAGGAAATCCCTAGTTTCTCTGTGGTCCGAATTACAGACCAGTGCCATTTACACACAGAGTCCCCTAACACACACCAATCACAGAGAGCCTCACAACCATTTACTGTAATGGTAAGGGTGAAGGGGACATTTAAAGAAAACCCTGTCCTTAAAACATTCCAATGTTCAGACTCCAAAGCGGGAAGAATTGGTGCCAAAGTAGCAGCAGGGTAATTTTCTGCATTGCTCTGCCATCAACTTTGCTTTAAGTGCGAACATATTTCAGAGAAACGTGCAAAGTAAACAGCATGCATTCACCCACTATGGAAAGCCTGTGCATTAGTGTTATAAAAGAGAAAGAAAAAAAAGGAAAACCTCAGGGACACAAGGGTAAATGACTCATACATGCCAGCAACGTAGCAATGTTTTACAGGAAATTTTACAAACAACTTCTGATTCATGGAGTTTACATTAATTAATGGAATGAAAGGTTCATTATTTTAAGGATTTTGGTGTAAGACAGCTGATTCATGTTAACATGGGAATGTTCGCTTTTACATGTGTAAATAATGCCACTTTGAACGCTTTATGAGTTAAGACACTGCCGAAGAGTCATAATCGCATATAGCTTTAACAAGTCCTGTGTAATACATTGACGAACAAATGGTCACTGAATTCGTTTTTTGATGAGCTTTTCAAGCTTGCGGATACGTGAGGACTCCTGCTCAGGGGTTGGAGCACTGAAGGACATTGAGGGTCCTGTGTCTGGCCCTGAGGGGGGAGTGGGTAACCTCTGTCTGAACAGCTCCAGCATACTGCTTTGCTCACTGCGCTTCAGTCCCTGAGGATGCAAGCACACACGCGCACACAAAAATGTGAGGGGGCTTCAAACACAAAGACAGACCCACCTCGACAAATGAATTACTGAGCACATAATACATACTGACAGCTAATTCAGATTTCATTTAACCATTAAGTAACTTCAAAATATAAAAACAGCACAACTGTGACTTGTGCAGAGGTTTACCTTCATGTCTAGAATTTTCTGGAAAGTCTCTGGGTTGCCATCAGCAAGAAGCTTGATATAATTATCCACAAAGACCACTGACGGCTCATGAGGGGCCATGACCACCTGAAGAAGAGAAACCACTGTAAAACTGAAAAGACCTTGGTCATGTCTCAGTGGTTAAATGTTCCCACATGAGTCAACTACAATGAGCAGGAGAGCATTAGACGGTCACCAAATTGCAAACACAGCAATACTCGGGAGTTATATTTAGGACCCTTTTTTAACAGAGCAATTACTCTATGCTTGAACGGAGCTGAATTAGCCTCGTCTGTAATTGTTTTTGCTATAATGAGAGAGTCTGGGCAAATAAGCAGTTAAAAAGGTTAAATAAGGCAGGGCCCCATACCATGGACCTTTTTTTTCCCTTCATTGTGAGAATAACTTGTAACTATTCATATTTCTAACAGGGCTGGAGAACACATGGTTTACAGACACTGAAAAAAAGATATGGAACAGCACCCCCAACATTTCTTCCCTTGCCAACCTCCATTACTACTCATGTATGCCTCGAGGGACAGGGCTCCCAAATATGCACAAGTCAAAGTTGGAAAGGCAAATTTTAACTCTCTGTGGATTTTGTGGAATTTTAATGACAATCCCTCCCTTCAACAAAGTGATTTACTTAGTGACTGACTGGAGATAGGCCAATGAAAAGCCTTGAAAGGGCCTGTTGCATTTAGCATGTTGTAAAAGACGGAGAGAGAAAGCAACAAAGCATGAGAGAGTAAAGGAGTGAGATAGACAGACAGATAGGGAGAGGCCGAAAGGCTGCCTTTCCGTTTAGTTTCCAGAAAGAGCCGCAACAGGAGGGAGAGAGACTGTGGAAAACAGACACGTCTCACCGGCTGCATGCTTGGCCTGCAACACCTTTGTTAGCTTCTTGTCTCTACTGGGTCAGGAGCAAACCCTTTCCCAGCACAGAGATCTGAGAACATCTTTAATAGATTATTCTTCGTGTTAGCTCTGTAATGAGCATCATAAGGACAACCAAACACTAGCTTCCAACCACAGTGGGCTCACATTTCAACCCAGTGAATGTTTCACGGAAGTAAGTCATTGATGCACTGGAACGACTGACATGTGACATCAATCCATTGAGAACAATATGCACATCAACCCTCGCTAACTCACTGGCCTTTTGAGCAAAAGCAACAGTATAGTGTATGACATCTTCAAATATGAAGCAGACTTTAAAGCCCTGCAAAAGGCAAAGTGGTGCAAAAGATGGGAGCAATTACAAAGGAGGTACCTGGGGCAGTGAAAAGTTAATCATTAATGCTAACCAGATCTAAAGGTTCTCTGTATGCATTCATTCAGCTCGTCAATAACAAAAGGAATGCATACTCATGACCGGGACTTCAAACAGCACATAGCCCATGTGCTAACACAGATCAATAAGGCATATTATCTACCATAATACAAAAAAAGCAGCTCAATAGCTAATAAAACCCACCAAAAAGCCAATACCTAAACTAAGCTGTTACCCAAACAAAAGTTGTTGTAACTGTCCAGCTTCACAACTATATTTGTAAATTATTTTGCAAGATGTAATAATCATCCGAAATTTGAAAATAAAACATAATTCCTTAAATAGGCATTTCACCAAGATCCTAAAACAGTCTGGTTACTACATATAGCATAATTTCACAGGCTAAATATAAATTAGACCTATTAGAATCAGTACAGCAATTCACTAACACACACCAGATATAGTTTTTGGGTATAAGTAAATTGCTTCATTTAAATGTGTGTTTTAAAATACTTTTTTTACATAGATATAATTAGTCCAAAATAGGCAGAGTTTAACTCTTATTCCATGAGAGCAGTTCCGACAGCAGTGAAAAACACAGACCTGGTAACACACACACACACACACACACACACACACATTGTAGCTCAGGTATAAACTGAACCTGTAAAATAAATGTTCTGTAAAGAAGAGTACGAGCTAATATTTTTAAACCAACTTATCCTAATACCAAGAGGTCACTGCTCACTACACTTTTATCTGTTAGGAAATCTGCTAGACTGTGCTGGCATGAGAGTGCATGATGAAAGCTAATCCCAGTCTGCACATTAGGAAGATCAAGGCTGAATTCCAGGCAGATGAGAAAGTGCAGGAAGTCCCAGGGGACCCTGGTGGGTGGCAAGGGAGCAGGGGTCAGGGACAGGAGGAAAACAAGGTAGTATGTGTACTGATTCTGGGTTACAATAGATGTGCCCATCCACCTGTTTTGATGTAAAATCTGCACACAAGAAAACCTGAATGAAAGAAAATTGATTGCAACCATTGGGCAACTTGGGAGTTAAAAATTACAGATGTAACAGATTTTTAAATAAAAGCTAGGGAATATAGTGGGAGAGTGCGAGTGCTTTTTCGATCATAGCCTCTTCCTGATATTTCTTCAGAAAGTTACAGACAGACATTTTTCCCAGCCAAACTGAACTAAGAAATCTAACCATGTGTTCTGTTTATACTAGACGAATAACCCAACCTGGAATCATGTGTGTTAAAATACCCCCGTCTCTGAGAAAGAGGGATTGTGTGAGCAGCTGCTCCACTCGGAGCAGTGGCCTGCTGAGCTCAGGTCCTTCCTGCCCTGGGTACAGAACTCATTAAAATACAGGGACATAGCTGTGAGAGAAGCTCTTCTGCAGTGCACAGCCATGAGGGCCTTTATGAGCTGCTCATAATAAAATACTTTTCTGCAGGGAGTCAAACCTGCAGTGTAAGGCTGTTAAATGGGAGGTTCTTGGAATGTAAACTGCACTTCCAAATGATGCTTTTTATAGTAATGTACATTATCAAACAAAAGGTTGGACACAAGACTATCAAAGTGTCCTTACACGCGCACACACACCCACACACACAAAAGGCATGTGCTTGAAAGTGGTTTCAAAGACAAACATGGAGTTGTTGTCCAGGTCTAAATTAATGTCTGAATCAAAATGTAAATACAGTTTTTACTTTGACAGTGCTTGGTCCATTTCAGAACTCTAAAATGTCATGAAGCTGCTTTTCTTGATTACTACATAATTTCATGCAAGTTCATTGATGGTGTTATTGTCCTCATTGTTATTAGAGAATATTAGAAAATGAAGAAAACCTTTTGATAGTCAGTATGTATGCATGCCTTTGAGGTGATTACCTTCAGAATCATCTCCGCCCGAGTCATCCCTTTGACCACTATTTTTGTGTAACTCGCTGGAGCTTTGCGAAGGACTTGAGAGCCAATGGTTGGGAGGTCTAACAAAACAGTCTTCAGAGAGTGTGTGTCCAATAGAAGCTACATACAAAAATGACAAACCACCTGAAGAAAGCTCAAGTAAAAGTAATTTGTTTTTGGTAATTTGACAAAACCAAAAAATGTAATAAATGTATGTATAAAAACAGGAAGTAATTATGTACCGCATCACATTTAGTGGACAAATTAGTAAATTCATCAACCATATGAATAAAATGAAATCAAGTTTTAAGTAACAAAGCTGATAATGTGGCTTTTTATTTACCTGCTCAGCTCCAACCATGCTGATGGGTTTACATCGGAACAGGTGGTTGATGAACTTTGGAATAAAGGAGCTGAAAAAGACGTGTTATATATATATATATATATATATATATATATATATATATATATATATATATATATATATATAATGTTTATGTAAGACAAGTTATTTGATAGGGTTTAGATACAGACTTGATGAACTTGATGCAGAACTGAGTGAAGTATTTGCGGGTGGCAGCCAGGTTATCTCTGATGATTGGTACATTCTGTTTAATATGCATGATGACAGAAGTGACATAGGGACTTTGGTCACCAACATGTTCCACACTCTGCCATGGCATCTGCGGGGGGAGACAGAGACTCAGTGTTGCACTAGAAGAATTAGACCAGTATCAAACTGACAGAAATACATCAGCCATTACTGTCGGATTACAAATAAATAGTTTAAGAAAAAGATAAATAATTTCTTTAAAACAGTTAGAGGATTGTCTGTAACCCACCTTGCTCATGGCTGTGAGGGCTGGATCACATGCAGCATCCAGATCCTGAACTAAAAGCTGGATGCTGTTGGAGATCACACTGCCACACAAACAGAAGCAGTTAGCTAGGAAGTTGTCCTAAAGACATAAAAACTGCGTTCTCTACAGAACCACATGCAGATACTGTCATGGAGTAGAATTTATTTGAGACTCGTATGCTGTATATATTTAGGCAGTTGACAGTTACGTGCTAAAGGTGTCCATCTCTCCTGTTAGGTTAATCCTCTCCATAAGTGGCTTGTCCACTTTCTCCTTTAGCTTCTCCTCCAACTGTGGACAAAACAGCACACCAAGACCATTTTTTAAAAATCCTGTACAAGCAACAGCTTTTGCCATGTTGGAACTTCAGCTGGTTGCTGTGAGTGCCAGGCAGCCATGACCAACTAAGAAGTCAGTACAGTAAAATAAAACAGTAACACAGACTGCGTTGAGTGAATAATGTATGAATAGCTCCTGAATATTTTCCTGAATATTCCCTTCTGTTCCACCACTTGGTGGAATAATCTGTTTCAATGGAATCCAGCAATGCATTTTCAAGAGAGTACACAGAACACTCACAAACTTGGCAACCTTTTGAATGCCTATAACGTACCTGCCCAAGTCACTCACTTGTATACCACGAAAAACAGATACTGATCAATTTGCCAAAGCAAAATATTGGAAAACTAATGAATAGTCTGGATTTAAGAATTTGTTGCCTAAAATGCCTGTTTTTACATGATAATTTTTGCTGTTGTAAATAAATACAAATGAATGTCTTACGGTTTCATTTTATTGCTTCATAGGAGCTAAAACTATTTAATTGTTAGGTCTATATAATTTTAGCCTACATGCTAGACAGGCAAGCTCTTCCTCTGGTGTGCGTGTGTGTGTGTAAAATGACCTGTTGTGTGGTAGCAAGGCAGTATTCGGCTGTGCTGAGGATACTGCATATAAGACAGAGCTCTTCTGTGGTAAATTTGGCCACCTCTGAACCCTCTTTTTCCTTTAATAGACTGCTGATGGTTAGACCTCCACTGTTACTGCTTGTTCTGTAACACATAGACACACACACACACACACACACACACACACACACACACACACACACCTCAGCAGTCTCATCACACACCCAGTTCTTCAAACCCACAAGAGATTTTTCTAAAGTTTTTCCCCTTAATTTGAACTCCCTCCTTGGCAGAGCAGCACAAAGAGTACTCTTCAGAATGGTTTTGTTCACCGAGCATTAGCCATTAGCCATCATTCGAGAATAAATAGCTCCAGCGACTGCAAGGATCAAAAGCCAGTCATGGCAATAATAAAAGACAAAAAGAAAGTCAAAGTTAAACCATATGAGGGGCTGGGTGCACTGCTGTGGGCCATCTCTTACTTGGGCAGGTTCCCAGACAGGATCTTCCAGGCATACTCGCGCAGGTACTTCTGAAAGATGGTAGTAAGGGCGATCATGGGCTCTCCTGTGCTCAGCTGAGAGCATTGCACCATGCACTTTTTATAGTAAACAAAGAGATCTGCGCAGCTGGGCAACACAGCTCCCCCTTCTTCGGTGCCCGACTTAGGGGGACCCTGCGCTCGGAAATCAGCCACAAAGCGGTCAATCAGCTCACCAAGGTTCCTGTTACAATGACAAACAATAGAGAGCTGAAACAACAACACTATTGTGATTGCCAATGTGCTGAGGTGTGAGAACTATACGGAATAAGGAGCACATTGTGTGTGCGCCATCACTGTGGGTCATCCCCTTCAGCACTCAGTAACCAGATAGCAAATGCCCAAGTAAAGAATGTGGGCATTTTTCATGCCAAACAGGTCAGCCTGTACTGGGATAAGGGAAGCCATTGTCTAGAAAAGGTCAGTCTACTTTAGTCAATGTACCATTACAAGAATAGACAAATCCCTATTTAGAGCTCCAGCTTTGTAAGTTCTGGGGAGTACGAAAGAGGGCAATGGAGAGAAGGAGAATTAGAAGGAAAATGCAAACAGTACCAGAGAAACAGAGATCTCCTGCTATTAAACTTTTCAATGGCTGTAGTTAAAATGGGAAACATTTCTGCTTTGATGGAAAGATGAAAATGGAGCAATAGAAACACAGACAAGGGAATGACTGTTGAGGGATTAGGCATCAGGGGACACCAAAACAATGTATGCAGGATGGTGACAGCATTACACAGGCACACACACACACACACACACACACACACACTTGGGACATGAAAGCAAATCACTTACACCAGTTTGGAAGTAAATAAAAGTACAATTTACACGGTGGTACACAAATAGTGTGGTTGGGCCGTTGTCCTTGTGTAACAGCTAGCACGTTGCACTTACTTGTCCTGTGATTCGATGTAGACATAGAGATGAGGCTCAAAGCATTTGGAAACAATGCCATGGAACGGGTTCTCTGGGGTTTTGGGCTTCTTCGGCTGAAAGCAGGAAACCATGTTATTCTTAATTTTGTTTAGTGGATTTATTAAGAAGCATCTTGACAGACTGATGAAATCTGATAAGATGGAGAAGGCAGAAGGAAATTGCATTGTTTGCATAGTTGCAACATTGTACATTTGCAAGATCTAGAAATGCCAAACATGACGTTAAATCTTTAAGCTACAAATGATACTAAAAATGCACATTATCTAAACTCACATATTACATGACGCACATAGTGGTAAAATTGTAAGCATTTCATTTGTTGAGTTGTGAAATCAAACAGTACATTATGAAGACATTGACTGCATTACAGAATGGTAATGAGCACAGTATGGTGCTATATCAGGCTTTTGGTGGGGTAAAACTGAACACCACATGGGGTTTGTTGACTCAGTGTTTTTCTATAAATTCCTCAACCCCAGCTGCCCTTCACATAAATGTTTTAAAAATCATTGTTTAACTATTGTACCTCGGCCTTAAAACGTTAATTCAAGATGAGACAAAGACAAACTGTAATCTGTAAGGACAGAGTGAGTGACGATGAGGAGGATAAATAATCTCACCCTGACCAGATCTTCATCCTTCTCAGAAACATTGTCCTCTCCTGACTCATCCTCCAGAAAAGGGTTAGTGGGCTCCAAGGGCATCTCCGGTCTCTTCTGCAAACAAAGGATCATTAAACTTACAAGTGAGAACCTCTCTGCCTCATTTGCTCTGGTTTTGCGCTACAGAAATCCACCATGACCCCAGAGAGCAGAGCCAGGAACATCCTGTTGGCCTTACCCCTGGGCCGTTGCTCAAGGTGCTGCCTGAGAAGCGCTTAGCCAGCAACCCCTCGAAATTGGTGGTCCTCTGAATAGCAAAGAGCAAGAGCTTAACCTCAATCTCCCTGGCACGAGCTCGCATCAACTTGGCCAGCTCAGTCCTGGCACACAAAACACACACACTGATGATCAGTAAGACCTCACATGTGGAGTGAAGCTTCAGGTCAGGCAGTTTATAGGATAAAACATGCACATGGTTAAACTGAGCACAGCAACCACAGCTGCATTTTAAGGTGAAAAGATCAGTCAGGGCAAAAATAAGCTCTACCTGCTCTAGGTTTTATAAATGAAGCCTGACTGAATAGAAATGGATGAAAGCTTATGCCGATGAAGACAGGAGCAATTCCTTCTGTGAAAATTACAGTGTAGCAAAATCAAACATTCTTTCCACTGAATCTCTGGTAAAACTTTGCCTGAAAGTTATAGACAGAACTAAAAAAAGTTTTGCTTTGTCTGTTCAATTATTTACCAAAGCATTTCCTTTTCATATGTTTAATTACAACATTTGCTGGGCATGTCAATTATTCCTTTAAAAAAAAACAAAAAAAAACAAAAAAAAAAACAGCTAACTTATAGTAATTTCATTTTAAAAACATGTGTACAGGTACCTGGTGATATGGCAGAACTCCACAGCTATACGCTCGGTCATGCACCACTCTTCAGGGAACATGCGGCTGTACTTCTCCTCATAGTCCACTAATTGACGCTTTATCCATGCATAGCGGCGGTCAATCTTATCTAACCATGCCACCTGTATTTAAGATACAATTGTCAGAATGCAGATACCTACTTTTTCATTGGGAGTCTAATAGAACATACTGCAAACCACACTTACATCCTGGTTCTCTTGAAAGAGCACAAGGTACTCAGAGAGATGCTGCCTAATGAACTTCTTGATTATTTCCTGCCTAATGCGAGGATCCAGGACATTGGCCACCAAACAGGCATCTCTGAGCACAATGCTGGGGCCTCCAGGCCTCTATTACACACAAAGTTATTATAGAGTGTATACAGTATGAGCAAATAATTATTTAACCGCAGCAACAATAAGAAAGTATATGGAATATAATTTAAAAAAAAAATTTAACTGAGACATTTATATATGCAGCCAAACATTTTCGAAATTCAATAAATTACATATCAATGTTATGTACAATAAATGCAGTATTACAGTTGTTTTTTTCTTGGTTACAGTGTAGTACCTTTGAGCCCTGTGCAGGAAAAGCCTCATCAAAGTCAGCTAGGATTTGTGTCCCTAGTTCGCTTTGTGCCGCTTTCACTCTACAGAAGACAAACACACACGTTTCAAAAGAAGAACCCCCACAGGCACAGAATGGAAATCTCTTGTGCAGGATCAGCTTTGAGCGGAGGTAGAAGGATTTTCCTCATCACGTGACCCCATAATGGAAAGGCCACTCTCCATCAGATCCTACTCCTAAACCACTGAATTAGTGATAAGCATGAAGTACTACAGGAATGAAACAGAATATGTGCACACACTATTATCATAGTACTACGCATAAAATACTTCAACACTGTGGGTTTTTTTAAAAAGGTACATGATATTCAGTGCCCCTCCTGCTTCAAAAAGCAGTCTCCTAGTTAATAAGAGCAGTTTTACATATGTAACTGGCTCATGTATTTATTGTTCAGTCCTTCATACAGCTATGGAGAAATTCATTGAACAAATTTTGAGCAGGAACTCATTATCTCCGTTTCCGGCAGTCTGTTTTCATGAAAATTTGAGATTTGGCATTCATGCTGTTCAGCAGAACGATAAACTTTACTAAAGGTTTTTATATAATTTATCACACATGATCAGACCTTTCTAGCTGAGGTATGATGGCCAACAGATTATGTCAATCAATTTGGAAAATAAGCAATATCTGATCTAGCTCTTCAGGCCAGTATTGACTCGAAGGTGATGCTCGATATCTGATTGGGGAATCCACACTTGATATGAATCGTGCAATGAATAATAATGAAAACTGCTCCATAAATCATCCAGTCCTATTATTGCATGTTTATTTACTTGGCACACAAGGAACTCCCAGCAGGGGGAAGGTTCATGGCAAGTTAAAAAAAATTACATTAAAAGAGGTTTGGGAGTATCACGGGAGTATCACATATTGTGGATATGGGATTACAGTTTAATTAAAAAAATGACTGTTGGTCCTCGATGTAGGCAGATCCCATCCCTGGAACAACAAGTGCCTTCCAGAAAAAACACTAACAGAGAAAGAGAGGAGCCCACATTCTCTTGCTAGACACTGTCTGAACTCCAGTTGGGCATATGTCTGCTGATTTGAAACTTTCTCAAATACTCTCAAGACTCAGCAGTGTCTGAAGTGTGGTGGCACTCACAGCTGCTTCCCCTGATCAAAAGTCTGTACCACACATTCATCCACTTCTATTTGGCACAACGCCACCAAATCAAAGCATTTAATTTCACCCATTTCTGGAATGGAATAAATAATCCTGCATTTTAAAAGGAAAAGCAGACACAAAACATCGTCAATAGCTTCTATGCATTGCTCTTTGACCACAATTCATACTCGGCCTTCAAAACACGGAAAACCTTACTGCGCTCCAAAACAAAAAAAGAAAAAGAAAAAAAACACCACCCAAGCACCAAAGTGGGCTATTATGTTTACATTGTATATCTCAAAGTTGCAGCACCACCTCCACCCACCACAATTTTTCCACCCCCAGTCAGAACAAAGCCAGACAGACCAACATGTTTAATACATTTGAATGTTTTTTTTTTAAATAAATACAATAAATACAATCATTTTTATTAGATTTTTTTTTTATTATATTTTCAGCTTCAAGTCTGTTTGTGAAAAGAAGCCTAATTGTACTTATCTGAAGAAACTGCATGGGTGGGGACTATACTATAGGAGCAGGAAAAGGCAACCAAATCTACAAGTTTTTCCAGATAAGCATAAAGGCACTGGAACATTAAGCGGAATAGCTTTCTGCATGAAAACACCCTTCCTTGTCCCCTTACTTATGAAACAACAGCCTTATCAGTCTACCCAGCATAAATAAGCAGTAGGAAGCCCTGAGTATTAGTGACACGTGGAATAAGACTGATCTAAAACCCTCACAGTCTTCACCAAGAGTCTAGTTTCTAAGTCTGCAGGGACAGACACTACACCACTCAGCCAGAGACAAGGCTCCACTGTTGGAAGAATGAGCCTGAAAAAAAGAAAATCACTGGAATAATAAAGATGAAGTGGAACAGATTTCCTTCCTGTGTTGCATTTGTGGTAAACATAAACAGGAACCTCTCAACATCATTCAATTTAGAGAATTACACCAGAAAATTAGTCGTGTAAACACTGCCTGCCCTTTAGCTCATTCAGATAGCATGCCGATTGTCTGAGTATACAGTTCGGCAATGGCTCACATCACACACCAAAATGTAATGAAGAGTTTGGACATTTTTTTATTTTATTTTTTATTCAGGTCAGATTGGAACTTGTTTGCGACATCGGGTCTGTCTTCAACAAGGGTTAAAATGGGTTGAGAAGGGTTTGAGAACAGATTGTGAGGGTGTCCTCACCTTTCAGACAGTTGGCGGATCTGAGGAATGCCCATATACTTTTGGAAGTGCTCCAGCACGTTGACCACTCCCTGGAGCAAGTTGGCCACCTCCCCATATTGCCTCTTGCGTGTCATGGCCCTGAAAGATAACTCGTTCTATCAAACAATTAAAAAGATATTTCGAACCTATAGGTAACAGACCACACAGTACATGGCCCAGGGCCTGTAGATAGCAAACAGTGTGGCCACTTACTCCAGAGAGTCCACACCTCCTGCTAGCATGTGCAGGTGATTAAGGGTAGTAATGGACGTGGTTAGGTTACGCTTTGCATGGTCCAGCTGCTTGATGTCCCGGGTGATCTCTTTTACCTGGGCAAAGGAATAAACATCTCAGAGCTGATGGGTCCAGTATATGCAGGCCCAGGCAGATCCCCATTGTTCTCCTGTCCCATTAGTCAAGATAGCCTTACCCTTTTTTTCCTCTGACCTGTTCATACCTTCTAACATGCAGATGGCTAGTGAATAACTCAAGGATTTAAAAAGGCTGCTGCAGGATGTCACAATTTCCAATTTCCTAGTTAGCCAGCAACCAGCAGTTGGGAGACATAATATAGGTTTTGACCAGACAAGATTCCTGTCTGTAAGGCTTATTTTTACTCACCATTTGTTCCGATTTCTCCGCTTTGTCCTTGATGTCTTTGATTTTGCCAAACAGTTGCTGGATGGCTATCTGAGCCTCCTCCAGAGCCTGGAATAGAGGCAGAAGTTCAGACACACAGCATCTGCGAACACTCTCTGACGCGCCATAATGGTTTCACTGCCGGCAATGATATTGCTGCATAATAACAATAGCTGTGGAGGTTTAAAAAGTAAAAGTTAATGCACATCAGATCCTTTATTTAACATAGCATTTATATTAGTAATTAAATGTTTCGAATGTTAAGACAACAAACTCAAACTTTAAACCACATCGAAGCAATTTACTGTTTCACCAGCAGCAATCCCTACTGAATACGATTTCAGAGTTTTCTTCAGCCTGAAGAAGAGAGGATAAGAATGATTATGTTGTTGTTCTCTTCGGTTTTCACTCTCCTCCCTCCACATTATTTTTAGCAAGTGTCTTTCACTCACTCAAACAGAAAAATGAGAGCCAAATGGGAAGACTTGATGAAAAATTCTCATACACAGTTTGTCCTCACATTCCAACAGGGTAAGTGTACAGCAGCTGCACTGAGGCCTGCCACATGTTCACCCACCGAACCCGCTGGCATCGACCAGGCGCCCATCTTAACCCTGAAGTTGGCTGACCTCCACACCAACAGTTATAAACTTCACAACACTATGCAATGTACTGCAAAACTGCCCTGTTGGTTTTTAATAATGATAGTCACTGCTAGTATATTTTGCCAGGTCCAAGGCTAAGCTGACCAGGAGTAGGATGGTTGGCTCTAACTCACTCTCTTGCAGGCCGATAGAATGCTAACAGCCGGCACCAGCTGCCCTGTGGAATTTACCACTTTTAAAATCCTCCTCAAAATACAGTCAGACACAGAGTTACTCAGTTAACAGAACATTTTCAAAGGCGAGACACAGCTCAAAACAATTCGAAGGCCTTCCGGACACTTTCCGGTGAAACTTTCAAACTCAGCTGTCGCTTTCTATGCGTCTGCTGCCATGCCTGATAAAGTCCACATGGGAGAGTAAATGAGAAACCATTTTCAACCTCAGTGGAGTTACGCAGTGCAGATATGCAGATAGAGAGATGAGGAAGGGTCAGTGATTTCAAATGATTTATTTCCAGTGTAAGAGTCTGAATGCTAGGAGTGTACTTTCAGGTGATGGTAGGGTTCAACAGACTCATCAGTGTTGTTGAAATGCTTCAGATAAAGCACCAATTATTTCTCTTTTAAATGTTCTATAAGGAAGACTACATTCATAAATGTAGAGACAACTGGAATACAGGCCCTTGTCTGATGATAAAGGAAAGCAATATATTAGCAGCTGTTTATCTTCTTAATTCAAATGAGTATGTTAATGTAAAATTCTCTCAAATAGCTTTACAAGTACAAATCATACATGTTTTTTTCATTATTCTTTAATAATCAAGGTTGTGCAAAGCATAAATAAGGCATGTGGGTTACATCTAACTCATTCTCCTGCAGTGAGTTTGCAAATGCGTCGTCGTCTTTATATATGAATTAAATTTTTAACAACTGCAGCAGTTCCTGAAGTTGTGGTTTCTGCAGAATACATTGTCTATAGTTCCACACTGAAAGACTACATACAGCTGAAGAATATCAACTTTAACCTGAACTATAAGAACAGCATTTCTGACACATCTCTATGATCACTTAACGAGATTTTGCAGCGACTGCTGCGCATGCAACCGTATACCATTAGCTGTGTTTATTTGCTAATTCAAGCTGTTAAACAAATCAGTGGGGATTTAAATACATTTTTTCAGTCACTGATAAATGGCTTCAACTGTTTATGCGCCAACATTTTCAGCCAACCGGAACAACTCAGGAACTTTGAGTCATTAATCCATAAAAAACATTTCCACAGCCCTTCTTGTCAATTTCATAACTCCGGAATCATACATCACACACATCATAAGAATCAAGAGTTGCTGCTCTTTGAGTTTTAATAAAAAATAAGCAAAATATCTAAAATATAAAATGATATCTGATGATATTGGTGAGGGGCTAGGTGGTGTATTGGCTAGCACGTTTGCCTCGCACCTCCAGGGTTGGGGGTTCGACTCCCGCCTCTGCCCTGTGTGCACGGAGTTTGCATGTTCTCCCCGTGCCTTGGGGGTTTCCTCCAGCTACTGCGTTGTAGGCTGATGAGCATCTCTAAATTTTCCGTAGTGTGTAAACGGGTATTGTGCCTGTATTATTGGTTACTAGAATTTGCTCCATAAAAACTTAAATCTGTAAAAAAAAAAAATTATATAAATATATATTCAGTCTTTATGCGTTTATATATATTTTTTGGGTAGCTCTTGAGCATTCCTGATGAGCAGCTCCACATGCCAGAAACTAGAGGAGACATCCTGATCCCAACTCGCTATGTGACAGCCATAAAATTCTCATATGTAGCCCCTACCCCCAACTCCATCTGGGAACACAATACGGCAAGCTTTTAATATGGAATTTCAAACTGCATGAAAGAAAATAATATACAGTGCATCCGGAAAGTATTCACAGCTCTTCACTTTTTGTTATGTTAAAGCCTTATTCCAAAATGGATTAAATTCATTATTTTCCTCAAAATTCTACAAACAATACCCCATAATGACAACATGAAAGAAGTTTGTTTGAAATCTTTGTAAATTTATTAAAAAAAAAAAAAAAAAAAAAAAAGATTACATTTACATAAGTATTCAAAGCCTTTGCCACGATGCTCAGGTGCATCCTGTTTCCACTGATCATCCTTGAGATGTTTCTACAACTTGATTGGAATCCACCTGTGGTAAATTCAGTTAATTGGACATGATTTGGAAAGGCACACCTGTCTATATAAGGTCCCACAGTTAACAATGCATGTCAGAGCACAAACCAAGCCATGATGTCCAAGGAATTGAAGTCCACAGATCTGGGGAAGGGTACAGAAACATTTCTGCAGCATTGAAGGTCCCAATGAGCACAGTGGCCTCCATCATCCATAAATGGAAGAATTCTGGAACCAGCTGGACTCTTCCTAGAGCTGGCCGCCCGGCCAAACTGAGCAATCGGGGAAGAAGAGCCTTAGTCAGCGAGGTGACCAAAAACCCGATGGTCACTCTGTCAGAGCTCCAGCGTGTCTCTGTGGAGAGAGAAGAACCTTCCAGAAGAACAACCATATCTGCAGAACTCCATCTACAGGCCTGAATGGTAGAGTGGCCAGATGGAAGCCACTCCTCATTAAAAGGTACAATCGGTAAGATTGAACTCTTTAGCCTGAATGGCAAGCGTCATGTCTGAAGGAAACCAGGCACCACTCATCACCTGGCCAATACCATCCCTGCAGTGAAGCATGTTAGTGGCAGCATCATGCTGTGGAGATGTTTTTCAGCGGCAGGAACTGGGAGACTAGTCAGGATCGAAGGGAAAGATGAACGCAGCAATGTACAGAGACATCCTTGAAGAAAACCTGCTACAGAGCGCTCTGGACCTCAGACTGGGGCAAAGGTTTTACTTCCAACAGGACAACGACCCTAAGCACACAGCCAAGGTAACAAAGGAGTGGCTACAGGACAACTCTGTGAATGGCCTTGAGTGGCCCAGCCAGAGCCCAGTCCTGAACCCGATTGAACATCTCTGGGAGATCTGAAAATGGCTGTGCACCGACGCGTCCCATCCAACCTGATGGAGCTTGAGGGGTCCTGCAAAGAAGAATGGGAGAAACTGCCCAAAAATAGGTGTTCCAAAATTGTAGCATCATACTCAAAGATTTGAGGCTGTAATTGATGCCAAAGGTGCTTCAGCAAAGTATTGAGCAAAGGCTGTGAATACTTATGTACATGTGATTTTTTTTTTTTTTTTTGCTTTTTATTTTTAATAAATTTGCAAGGATTTCAAACAAACTTTTGAAGAAAATAATGAATTGAATTCATTCATAAGGCTGTAACATAAAATGTGGGGAAAGTGAAGCGCTGTGAATACTTTCCAGATGACCAGTGACCGTGATAAATGGCACAAAATGCTTTAGAATTCTGGTGATTTTTGTGCTCTATTCAGTGTTTTTGTGTGATTTTTGCTGCCAAAAATGCTTGAATACTGTGGAATGTGTTTGATTTTGCGCTCATTTCTGCAATTGCAAAAATCACTAAATCCTGGAGGGATTGAATTTTCACCATATTGTTAAACTGCTTTCTATTTTAGAAAATATTGAAATTGAATATCACAAGCAAACAATGTAATGATCATATGAGGTGGACCAAAATTGCAAAAGTGTGTGACGACAAAGAATCCAGTTATTAGTCAGGAAAAGAGGGGCACGTAGGCTTTCACAGAAATGAATACAGGGTAACTAAAGTATTTCTTCAAAACAAGGCATTTAGTGAATTAGCTTTCTCCTGAGATGTCCAGCTGCCCATAACTTTCTAAGAGTGAATCCGCTCAGAAAGCAGACAACACCATTTCTCCTTCCAAGATGTCCCCAAGGCCTTTAAACAGGGTGGACATTTGTGAGGTGACTGTGGTACAATGTTGGAGTCATGATGCCTATCTGGTCATGACCTCCAACACAACATGAATACTCAGTCGTTCCCTCTTCAACCCCTTCTGACAAAAAAAAAAAAAAGAGACAATGGAGAACTTTGATCTTTTCAAATCTGATAATCTCTGAGCACTTTAAAGAGACACATGTTTTCCCACCACCTCCACGCAGTTAGAATTTTCTTCATGCATGGCCTGCAACTGCGATTCAGAAGCACGTGTCTCCGCCCTAATGATAAATACTTCTCAGACTAAACAAAGAACAAGCTGGTGTGTTTTCCATCTCTCCTCCCTCAGCCCCCGGCCTCTACATCTGTAATCCAGCATTTCCATCTGCAGAAGGGATTTTCCTTTAGCTCGATGGAAACATCTCAGAGGGATACCAGGCCCTGAGACTCCAAACCTTGACTTTCCACATCTCAGAGAAAGCTGGTTGTGGGACGACCACCAGACCCCTCTCAGTCGTCACTTGCACCGGCTCATACCTCACGATTAGGTGTCACATTTCACTTCTGTCTGCTGCTCTGATTGAGCATGGATCTGTGTTGAATCAGGGTTTTCCAACAGCTCCAAGAAGCAGCAGGACATGAAACCACAATGTGGAATGCCAGCATAGCCGAAAAACAGGGGAATCAGAAAGAAATGTGCTTTCTCTTCCAGACAGCGAGAGGGAGAGAGAGAGAGAGTGAGAGATAGTGTGTGAGAGAAGTTCTGAGGATGGGAATGTGACAGCTCTGACTAATCTGATCTTAGATGAACACAGAGAACAGAAATACTTATTAAATGTCACTGGAAAATAACTGACTGTGATCTGGAATATCTGATATTTGGTACAAAAGAGTCAAACCCAAGCTATGAGATTTGTGTGCGAGCAGACGACAGGCAGCTCCTGACAGCACCTCACCAGGATCTGGTTTCACATCCAACAGAGCAGACTAAAGAAGCATTCTGTAGTCATACTGTAGCCCTTGACCAAACTTCTCTGACAGTTCTCTGCTACTCCAATTCCTCTTACTTCTCACACACCAATCAATCACCTCACATAAACACTCTCGGTCAAGGCCCCCTTTCCATAAACTCTCTGAAAGTCCATATCACCAAGTCCATCATTTATTTTTTACTGTACAGGAATTATGTTCAAATCTTTCCCACAGGGGACTGAGCCATGGGCTGATACGAGGACATGAGACACCCACCTGCCTGCCATCCTGTCCCACATTAGTTTGTCCCCTCACCACCGTCCTGATGTTGTCATCCAGTCGTCTAGTGAAAGAGAAAACACAAATTAATAAATACACCAGTGGGCGAATCACTAGGGTAATAAGCTAGTTCCATATCAGGCATTGTGATCATTTTACATTTCATGGCAAATAAAAAGCTCACCTTATTTTCAGGCGAATCTTGTTCACCACTTCATCTATATTTGCCAGTGACTGTTAAAAGCAAGATAAAATTTAGAACATAACTCATTAAAAGTCAATATTGCAACTAACTAACAGCATTAACCTTTCCCTCACTAAACACTGTCCATGTAAAAAGGACACAGGGTGATAGCACAACCTAGTGGTCAAATAAAGTGGGAGGAAAAAAAGATGGCATAACTAGGGGTGCAATTCTCAGATACAAATCAGCACCCCAAAATTAAAACAACATGTCTCGCACAAAAGCTGGTAGACCATTACGACTAAATCAATACGTGTTTCTGTACCAGTAAGTCCAATAGAACATAAGCAAATCTTTTTTAAATCATCACTATTATACTCTTATTTAGGAATGTTAATCATTTCCTTTTGCATTAAGCATTTCTTTCTCTCTCTCTATTATTCTGTGCTTGTCAGTCCCAATAAAGGAAGCATGACTTCCTAAAACTAACTCCTATGTTTGTAAACTTGAAAGTGGTCAAACGTCCATGAGAATTTATTTTTTTTGCTAGAAAACATACATTACAACATGATATCCCACATTGTACATCATGATATTCATCAAAATTTATTTTCTCTTTCAACCAGTGACAAAGGTAATAGTAGACAGTAGGTAATAGTAACAGCCAAAAGCTTGCATAATATTGACTCACACTGCTTCATATTGCATTGAAACAGCTCTAAATAGCTGGCTGCTCTATAAGTATATTTATATATTGAATAATGATCTTGTATCAAGATGGCATTGTAAGGACTTTGAAGGTCATATACTGCTGTCTTTTTCATACACTGTGCCATTTTTATTTAAACAGTTGGCAGATGCTCTTAACCAAAGCAACAATCTAGTCCTTAGGGGGGATGCCTGATTGTGATCACTCTAATTAGATTAAAATATGTTGTGTCTTAGAAGTTCCTTATAATTAACACCAATAAGATTCTTTCATCTACACTATATGGCTAAAGGTTTGTAGACACCTGACCATAACACTCATATGTGCTTGCTGAACATCCCTTTCCAGATGCAGTACATCCCATCCCCCTTTGCTGTTATTATTATCACCTCCACTCTACTGGGAAGGCTTTCCACTAGATTTCAGAGCATGGCTGTAAGGATTTGTGCTCATTTATCCACAAAAGCATTAATGAGGTCAGGCGAAGATGTCTGGGGTACAGTGTGTCTCAGTTCATCCCAAAGGTGTTCAATGGGGTTGAGGTGAGGGTTCTGTGCAGGCCACTTCCGTTCTTCCACTCCAACCTTGGCAAACCATGTCTTCATGGAGCTCATTTTCAGCACAGAGGAACTGTCAAGCTGGAACAGGGTTGGGTCTCTCAGTTCCAGTGAAGAGAAACTAATGCTACATCATACAAAGGCATCCTCTACAATTGTGTGCTTCCAACTTTGAGACAACAATTTGGGGAAAGAACAACCTATGGGTGTGATAGTAAGATGTCCACAAACATTTGGTCATATACTGCAGTATATAATTTAACTGCCGATAATAAAAGATCTGAGGGCTTAATTTCCTCACTTACTCGTTAAGTTAGATTATATTGCTAGCTTTTAATATAGATTTAGGTCTTTGGTGTAACACTTTGTGGAGGTGGGGCGTGCTCAAGCTCCGGTTTGTGAATGGAGGATGGAGCCAAAGGTGGTGAGTGGTAAGGAATGCACACCTGTGGGGAAATTTTGTTCATGAATGTTCTGTGTTGCAGTGAGAGGAGGCAAGGATAAGAAGGAGAAAGCCATGCACCATGAGAGAGAGAGAGAGAGAGAGAGAGAAAGAGAGAGCACACGAGCAACCAGCATGAAGCCGTGTGTGTTTTTAAGAGAACTGAAAAGCAAAAGTAAAATAAAGTGCCTTTCAGTTGGTTCAAGCCTGTCTCCAGCTTCCTCATTTCTGCCTGAACTTGGGGAGATTGCTACACACTTGTTTAACATAATTCTCTATTTAATTGCCATTCAGAATATTTTGTTGGTCTGTTGTAGTAATTAAACTTGAATGAAACATAAACTAGGTGTCTGTATGTAAAGAATATATGTATAGCTGCCAGTGTGCAGCCATTAGAGTAAAATTCATACTGCCAAGTATGTTATTTTATTTCAGCTCTTATGAGTAGTTTTACATTTTTAAAAACTGACATAGCTTTATTACCCAAAAACAAAGATTCCGTTTTCATTTGGGATTACTTTGGGCTTCCAATATTCTTTCTAAAGTTCTTTCAGGTTTTGGAAAAGGGTAACAGCAGTAAAATAAAGTTGTCAGACCTAGCACATTCAGATGGAGACTACCCATGTGACTCACCTGCTCAGTTGGAAACAAAGTGTTGATGTATTCAACTGCATTAAAATCAGCTCGATCGAGTGGGTCCTGACTGGGAAACACCTTACAAATAAACAGATGGGGAGAAAAAATATAAATATATCGTTCTTCAAGGTATATATGAGCACCATATACAAGAGCATGTAGGTCATCTTACTGATAAATCCAGTTTGAAGCATTGAACATATCTGGCTCTAGGAAAGCATATTTCTCGTGTCTTTTTTTTTTTTTTTTAAATAAGTATTTATTCAGCCCTCCCTGCTGAAACCATCACCGAAACTCTAATGGTCTCCACTACAAATACCATTACAAACCATCAGCTAAGCATTAAAATAATTACCATTACTGGCTGTATCCACTAGACAACAAGGCAACAAATAACCAGCGGAGACCCACACTGACCATTACAGTTTCCATTAAAACCAATGCAATTCCCATCATAACCATTACAAATTCTCTAGAGGGTTTCTGCTATTTTTCCCCCAGCAGGACTGTGTTTTATAGGTGCGAAAATGAATGTCAATTGTTTCTGTCTAAATTTAGCCAGAAAATATACACAAGTAATATAATATCAAACTAGCTAGCTAGTCTTCTCCATCCATCCATGCATCCATCTTCAACCGCTTACTCCTTTTCAGGGTCACGGGGAACCTGGAGCCTATCCCAGGAGGCATCGGGCACAAGGCGGGGTACAAGGCGGGGTACACCCTGGACAGGGTGCCAGTCCATCGCAGGGCACACTAGCTAGTCTTCTAAACTAGCAAAACAACTGGCAAGAATGAACGGCTACAGTTAGGACACTTATTAAACTAACGTATTTATACTGGTTCATAATGTATTTATTTAGTTTATTTCCTTGACGCTTTTGTCAGAATTTCCGCTCAATATAATGAATGAAATGACCGTGATATACAAATTGACAGAAGCGAGCTAGTTAGTAAACCTTTTGCAATCACTGGAGTAACAGCTTAGCTTAGCTTAGCCTAGCTTAGCCTAGCTTAGCTTAGCCTAGCCTAGCTTAGCTTAGCTTATCTTAGCCAGGTAGAATGTATTAAGTATCGCACATACAGAACGAACATGAAACACAACTATGTTACCTGTTCGATGGCCAGCTGCACTTCGGGGGTAAGGTTTAAAATTGCGTCCAAATCCTCCACAAATTCTAACTCTTCATCTTCCATCATTGTATCCAAACAACCGAGTGCCAGTTAGCTGTAGCTCTGTGATGATGCTAGAGAGCTGCTACTGCTCCGTCCTCCAGCTCAGGACTCATCCCAACCGCCATTACTGCCGCCCACAGGACGGGAGTCACTAAGCTGCATTTCACCTTTCACTAGTGACATGCAGAAAATGTCACACACACTAAAAAGCAAAACTACCCTTTTGTTTGATCTCTTCAGTGAAAACCAGTGGTGGAATGTAACTAAGTAGACTGACTCGAGTAGTACTTAAAAACAAATTTGAGGCCCTTGTACTTTACTTGAGTATTCCATTTTATGCAACTTTATACTTCTACTCCACTATATCACAGAAGCAAATATTATTCTTTTTACTCCACTACATTTGTCTGACAGCTTTAGTTGAAGCTGAAGCTGCTTTGAGACAATGTACCATTGTAAAAAGCGCTATACAAATTGAATTGAGTTACTAGTTACGGTTTTTTTTTCATACCATTCCTGTCCAGTGAAAACGGCGTATCTCCAAATGTGGAGATTTTGAAGGTTTGTGATCAACTGAAGAATGAATGACCTACAGTGGTGTGAAAAAGTGTTTGCCCCTTCCTCATTTCCTGTTCCTTTGCATGTTTGTCACACTTAAGTGTTTCGGAACATCAAA
>JAFFST010053528.1:32324-43688 GCA_022414735.1 Noturus placidus
AGCAGTGGTTTTCTCCTTGGAACTCTGCCATACAGGCCATTTTTGCCCGGTCTTTTCCTGATGGTGGAGGCATGAACGCTGACCTTAACTGAGGCAAGTGAGGCCTGCAGTTCTTTGGACGTTGTTGTGGGGTCTTTTGTGACCTCTTGGATGAGTCGTCGCTGCGCTCTTGGGGTAATTTTGGGCGGCCGGGCCCTCCTGGGAAGGTTCACCACTGTTCCATGTCTTCGCCATTTGTGGATAATGGCTCTCACTGTGGTTCACTGGATTCCCAAAGCTTTGGAAATGGCTTTAGAACCCTTTCCAGACTAATAGATCTCAATTACTTTCTTTCTCAATTGTTCCTGAATTTCTTTGGGTCTCGGCATGATGTGTAGCTTTTAAGGATCTTCTGGTGGACCTTACCGTGTCAAGCAGCTCCTATTTAAGTGATGCCTTGATTGTGAACAGGTGTGGCAATAATCAGGCCTGGGTGTGGCTAGAGAAATTGGACTCAGGTCTGGAAAACCACAGTTATAGTATATTTTAACAAGGGGGGCAATCACTTTTTCACACAGGGCCATGATGGTTTGGATTTTTTTTCACCTTTAATAATAAACACCTTCATTTACAAATTGCATTTTGTGTTTACTTGTGTTGTCCTTGACTATTGTTTAAATTGGTTTGATGTTCCGAAACACTTAAGTGTGACAAACATGCAAAGGAACAGGAAATGAGGAAGGGGACAAACACTTTTTCACACCACTGTATATGTGTTTAATAAGGAATAAAACATGACAAGGCAAACTGTTATAGGAAAATTATTAACAGTACATCCTTTAGAAACAGCTAATTTTGTTCCTATTGTTTGCTAACTATTATAATTTTGTATTTATTAAAGAAAGTAATGTCATACTTTTGATTTGTTTATAGTTATTACAGTTTTATGTTGTTGAAAATTATCACTTACATTATACCAGCTAGTTTCATTAAAGTTTCACCATGAATTATTACATTTATTAAATAACTAGTTTATTATTAGACTTGAATAATGGGTTAGAATAAGGGCGCATGATGGCTTAGTAGTTAGCACGTTTGCCTCACACCTCAAGGCCCTGTGTGTGTGGAGTTTGCATGTTCTCCCTGTGCTGCGGAGGTTTCCTCCGGGTACTCCAGTTTCCTCCCCCAGTCCAAAGACATGCGTGGTAGGTTGATTGGGATGTCCAAAGTATCTGTAGAGTATGAATGAGTGTGAGTGTGTATGTGATTGTGCCCTGCGATGGATTGTCACCCTGTCCAGAGTGTTCCACGCCTTGTGCCCCATGCTCCCTGGGATAGACTCCAGGTTTTCCCGTGACCCTGAAAAGGAATAAGATGGCTGGATGGATGGGTTAGAAAGAGCACATTTATAATAAAACTTATAAACTTGTGATTTGAATTCAACTGGCACTATTATCATAGCTGCTGTTATACAAAATTACATTACATTTATGGCATTATCCACCCGCCCTTATCCAGAGCGACTTACATTTATCTCATTTATACAATTGAACAGTGGCAGCTTGGTAAGAATTCCAATGTCTTAACCACTGTTATCTGGTCAACACCTTCTAACCAATTGGAATCGAGAATTTATCAGTGTTGTAGCCATAAAGCAATTAAAATAATTGTATTATATATAATAATAAAAAAATATTATTCCTAACATTTATATGCTTTTCTAGACACTCAAAGTACTTTACATTGTATGGGGGGGAATCTTCTCAACCACCACTAGTGTGTAGCATCCACCTGGATGATGCAACGGGAGCCATAGTGCGCCAGAACACCCACAACACACCAGCTATTAGAGGAGAGGAGAGTGATATAGCCAAATCAAAGATGGAGATTTTTAGGGACAAATAATGATGATAAAACACTACCCAACTATTACGGTTGATTGCATTATTCTCCATAAACTAAGAACTATTGTAATGAATTGTAACAAACATTTGTATCATACAGTACACCATCATACACTATCATACATCATCCTGACTTTAACAGGCAGTAACATTCTGCTGGGAGATGGCATGGTTATCATCAGTGCCACTCTGTATGCAATCTCCAACCTGTGTCAGGAGTACATTGTGAAGAACAAGAGCCGGCTGGAGTTTCTAGGGATGGTTGGCCTCTTCGGAACGCTGATCAGCGGAATACAGCTGTGAGACTCATTAGATTTTTATCAAATTGCATGTTGAAGTACATGTTTTCAAATCAGCTGTGCAGAATTGGTTTTACAAAAGATTTTGCAGAAATGCTGCATCTCATGATAATTTAAGTGCTGTTGTACAATACAAACATTTCATGCATTGTTTTATTATTATTATTATTATTATTATTATTATTATTATTATTACAGAGGTATTTTAGAATATACGGACGTGGCAAACATTCAGTGGACATGGCAAATTGGTAAGAGTGCTTCATTTATTTTTTCTATTGCATTGTTACAATTAATACAGTTTGAGATTATTTGAGCAACTTTTTCCAAGGATGTGGCCACATGGGATGGTACAGGGATTCATGTGCCACCTTTAAAATAATCCTTGACAATTCTGATCACATCTCTGAAAACTATGTTACTTTACTCATCCAGATTTAATGGCTGATATTGAGCTCATTATAGATAGATTGATAGATAGATAGATTGATCTATCACCCTAGCCAGACAATTTAGATACATCCTGGGTGGCAAATTAGAGCAGCCAGTCCATCAACTAGCTTGTTTTGGGTGTTTGGGACAAACGTTTGAACCCAGAGTAAACCCACAAGGACATGGGGAGAACATGCACAGACAATAATCCAAGCTCATGATTGACCGAATGACCATGGAATTCTTTGGGAACTAAAAAATTATTAAGGGTCATTCCATCTCAAGTGGTCCAATCAGGTTGCTCAACTGTTTACATTTTTTCTCTATGTATTGTCATTCTAAGACCAACATTTATTTTAATTTTTTATTTTACTTGGTTTAACTACAACTGTCATCTTTGTGTGATGGCACACACAGCAAATTTAGGTTATACAGCTGTTTATAGGGCCTAGCTCCCTAGAAAAACTGATCTCTAGAGCACATTACAAGGTACATGGACATATGTAAACATTTTGCACATTCATGTTCCTTAGACTTGAAATGGAAGTCCAAGTGTAATGCTCACAGTTTCAGAGTTTAGGGTTAATTTATAATGGGAAGGACTCAAGGCTCCATCTTATTTTTCTTAGGATTCATCTCTGTTGTGTCTCTGGCTCTCTCCTCAGCTCTGCTCCTGTGTGGCTTTGCTATATGTATGTATACACTGTACAGCTGCATGCCTGTGGTGATCAACATGACCAGTGCCACAGCAGTTAACCTCTCTCTGCTCACGGCTGATATCTTCAGCCTCTTCTGTGGCCTTTTCCTATTTCAGTACATTGTGAGTGCTAACAATTTCACCATGCACACACGCAAAGACACTTAAGCAGTGCAGAGTGCATTGCAGAGGGCTTAAATAAAAGTTTATTTATTATAATTAAGAATCTGTAATCACTGTTCTTGTGCAATCTGATCTTCTTCAATAGTCTTAAATAACTTTGCTGGTAAACGGTAACATGCTTAGCATTGATGATGGTTAATGCATAATCTTCATTCTAGATGTGTTTTTAATCATTTTCAAAGGACCAGTAGTCTAACCTAATAGAAAACTGAGTGGCTGAGTCACTTTCTAAAATAATCACTGAATATGAAATTGTGTCATTTTCTGAGTTATTGTGAGTGATTGTGTTCTTTCTACTCAGTTCTCAGGGCTCTACGTTGTGTCTTTAGTGGTGATCATGGTCGGTTTCATAATGTTCAATGCCGTCCCTACACCAAACCAAGCTCCTGAACTGGTGACTGAGGAGGGAGGACATGACAACGAAGTCGAGAATCAAGAGAAACAAGAGAATGTTTCCAGTGGAAAGAGTATTACAACTGAAAATGGACATGGATTTGTTTTAAGAAGTGTTCAAATGTAGCTTGGAAACTTGACGTCAACGTTCTTCATGGATTTAGTTTTGACTGATGAGGACACTTATGTCGATGCTAACTTTCTTTTCAGAATGCATCATTTTAAGACCTATACTTGAAAGGGAAGGAGTCTGCTGTTGTTTTTTGTCAACCGTCATTCTCTCTATGGGTCATATTTTGAAGCAGAAGAACTATAAATTCACTAGGAAGAGGGCTTTATAGTCACTCACTATAAAATATACAGTGTGTGTGTGCACACACACACATTATATATATGTGCACACACACACATTGCACTCCACTAGTATTGGCACCCTTAATAAATATGAGCAAAGATGGCCATGAAAAATTGTCTTTATTGTTGAACCTTTTGTGTAAATAAAAATCGCAAAAAATACTCCTGTCATGGATATCAAACAATTGCAAACAAAACAGGTTTATAAAAATATATATTTGTTAATTATTGGTAACTGGCGTAGGTGTATAGCGCTTTACACTGTGTCTCATTCACCCATTCACCCATTCACACACACACACACCAATGGTAGCAGAGCTGCCATGCAAGACACTAACTTGCCATCGGGGCAACTTGGGTTTCAGTGTCTTGCCCAAGGACACTTCGGCATGTGGAGTCATGTGGGCCGGGAATTGAACCGCCAACCTTACGATTGGTGGACAACCCGCTCTACTGAGCCACAGCCACCGCATTGGTGTGCAACAATTACTGGCACCCTTTAGTCAATACCTTTGCTACCTCCCTTTGCCATGATAACAGCTCTGAGTTTTCTCCTATAATGCCTGACGAGGTTGGAGAATACATGGCAACAGTATCTGGAGACCATTCCCCCATACACAATCTCTCCAGATCCTTCAAATTTCAAGGCCCACAATGGTGGACTCTCCTCTTCAGTTCAAAATTCAAAAGTTTCTATGAATAGCAGAAAATTGAAAAACACTACATATAAAAATTATATCAATGACTTGTCTACTATACATTAAAGCAAGGACAAAATGACTCAAAGAACAGTGCAAATGTAACAAGATTTTATTTATTCGACATTTGTTCTACTTTTGCTTCTCCTCTTCATTTCGAACTTGAATATGATGGACAATTAGTTCTGTGCAGCCCAAATGTACAGGCTATACACACACACACACACACACACACACACACACACACAAACACAAACTAACTTTCTCCATAGGGAAAAACACACTTTTTGTATATATAATATTAATGTGGACAGAGGTCAGACAGGTTGCCCCATAGTATACAGTACTGTATATGGTCCCCTAAAACAGTTTTCCCCAACACATCATTCAGGTACATACCAAATCAAACATGTTAAACCAGAAAATGTTTTAACTGGTGAACATGTGCAACACAGTCTGTGTAAACACAAACTTCAATCAGAATTCAGTAAAGACGAAGTTTAAACTCTCATTCATGAAGCATACAAATGAATGAAGGGACTCTGCTAGGTTAAGTGAGTGCTTGGTAATATTGATATTGTAAACTTGGGCTGTTCTTTGTGTCACATGAGCAATATCACAGTGTTTGAGGTTTGTGAGTCAAATCTCAAGAGGACACCCAGACTAGATTGGACGTGGAGGTCTGTGGAGTATTCAGTGTGGTTCAGTAAAGACAAATACGTCTGGATTGACTTATTATAAATATCCACCACCTTTGAGTAGTTCAGTGATGGGCTTCGACACATCTGTCTTTCTGAATTTACACTCCTACAGGATCACATTCTTGCTGCAACCTGAACTTTTCACAGAAGCTTTGGATGAAGTACTGTATCTCTTCTTTGCATTTCCACCATGTACTATTAAATCACAAACACATTATCAAACACAGTCAAATTAATCAGCATTAATCAGATGGAAGTTGACAAAGTAGAATATGCCATACACACCCACCACAAGCACGTACACACACACACACACACACACACACACACACAACCTCCCTAGTAACAATGACTATGCACTCCTGCCAAACATAAAGCTCACATTTAATCAGCTACACCATGATGAAGGCATTGAATGTGTTCCATCTGAACGCAGAAAAAGTACATTCACAATAAAATTCTGGATCTCATATTTAATTCTTTCACTATATTGTAACCCCTCCATGGCACAGTGATGGCTATAGACCTGTGACCTCATGTTGTGCTGGTTAGGCTATAGGCACTCGAGCAGAAATGAAGTTCTGCAGCTAATGGCTGGTGTGTTAGCTGAGAGTGCAGTTACAGAGAGAGGACACCAGAGGACATCTGTGCAGCATTGAAGAGGACCACAGAGACATGGTTAAAGGCACAGGAGAAGATTTCACTTGAGTCCTTCAGTCCAAAACGCACGGAATACAATTAAAAAAGCAACACCCTGAATGCAAGATAGGAAAGACACCAGAAAACATTCAAGAGAATTGCATGCTGATCTCCTGCAAAGATACTTTCTGATACGGGTGGACTAACAACTTTGAATACATGCCATATAAAAGGGCAGATAGAAAACTTATACAGCTCTAGAACTCAACTTTCAAACTCAAGTGATCACATTTCAAAACATTGATTGTGAGAACGGTGTTCTATTTGCTGATGAGGCTGAGGTACATTAACGTTCTGCACTACAACCACAGAGCGCAATCTATACTATCAGGCACAAGACATACAGTAGTACCCTGCCGAGATCGTCATGTTTACCACACGACTCCCAAATTTATGACAATTATTTTGTGAAAATAACCAATTTTATTGTTACTATCCTTAAAATGTAAGTTACATTATATATTTGTACTAAATGGTTACTCACCCCCCCCCCCCCCCCCTTCTGTTCTGTGGTTATACACTTTTGGATCCAAATATAATCAGATTTTGTACAGTTTTTCTTTTAAACTGTAGCACTGTTAAATTTCCTGGCACTTTGTGAAAAATATAAATATGATAAAATTTATGTATTGTTAAAAAATGACGAGCTATTTTGATATATTTTTGCCATTTCATCCACCTTTCTGTTCACCATCTCGCTCACACACGCATGCGCACACACATACATAGCAGCATGAAAGAGGACATCACAATCTAATATTATCCACACAAAAAGGATACAAAATCTTTTTCTTTTACCCTACAACATAACAGATATATATAAATTTAGATAGATTTATCTTAAACTCTTCATAGATTTATTTGTATTTGGAATGTACTGCTTTTTTTCTGCTGTAATGCTGGATGTGACTAACAGGGGCTTTGTGCTAGTAAGTTCAGAGTCCACATCAGCCTGTTCTCTCATGCCAGTTTCAGTGTACTGACAGGGAAGGAGGGCATGGTCACCATGGTCACCGGGTTGAGGACAGTCTGGCCCACCAGCTGCGGGTGATGTGAGAGCACCTGATGCCCAACAGGTGTCTGTTTGGCCAACACTGTGGTGCCGTTGGCCTGGGCGTGTGAGAGTGTATGTGAGATGGTGACTGGTTGTGGGAATAGTGTGGGAAGGTGCGTCACCGGGTGCACCGTGATGTGCCCGATTGTCTGAGGTCCAGGTGCCAGCTGTATGGCGCTGGTGGAAGAGGACAGGGAAGAGGTGGAGGAAGGGGTGATGTGGGCTATGTGCTTGGTGCCCGTCTGGGTGACATGATTGACAGCTTGGATGACAGAGGCATGTGAAGAAGCATGTGTGATTACTGTTGGCTGGATGCTGGGAGTGGCTACAATATGCCCATATGTCAGGCCCTGAGGGGCCACAATGGCCTGGGGCTGCTGGGTCACTGCTGCCTGTGCATTGGGTAAAAAGAGTGAGGGCGAAGAAGGCTGGGCAGGGGCCAAGGCAGCGGATGCAGTATTAGATGGTGGAGGTTGGAAGAGCTTGGAGGGGACAGAAAGAGTTTGGGGCAGAGATGGCGATAGCTTCCTGAGCTCTGGCTGAGGCACTCTGGGTAAGGAGCGAGGCGGGGTCAGCACACCCTCTTCCTCGATGTCCTCATCCAAGATATCTTCACCTTCTTTGGGAAGTAAAAGAAAAACAAAAGATAAGGATGCATTGAATTGCTCTGAATTGTTATAACGGCTTTGCTAAATCAATTTAATTTTCAAAGATTTTTTTCTTTTTAAAATCACATGCACAAGTGGGATAGCGTACCTGAGGCTGTGGACGTGGATGCTTGGTCATCTTCGGGCTGGACGGTCTGACGCAGCAGCCTCTCAACCTCCATCATGTCCATCCACTGGCTGAACTCGTTCTTCAGCTCAGCCAGCCTCTGCTGTGTGGAGATCTTCTCACGGGCCAGGCGCTCCATCTCATGCTCATACTCCTTCTCTTTCCTCTTCAAAGTCTGTGGGCAGAACAAAAAAAAAAAAAAAAAAAAAAAAAAAAATGTGAATACTTTCTCTTTCTCTCACAGACACAATTGTACAAGCGTGATGTGCATGCAGGGATGGAAACTACATTACCGAGATTTACTTTCTTTTATAAAAATCTGGGGCATCCTAAACACAAAGCCACTTGTTGCTATGTGATTTGCACCATGCATGGGGACCAGGCTATGAAGCTTTGACTCAACCAGCATTTAGCAACTGGCTGCAAATATATTGGAAACCAAAATAAGTGAAACTAGAAAACAAAAAACTCAGGCATGGAATTATTGACTAAAATGGTGATTCAAACAAAGTGGAATAAAGGAAACAGCAGTTCTGTGGTTAATAAAGCTGCATCACAAAAACAACACAGTTTACTGCTATAGCCAAGTATATATTAAACTAAACTGGTAAAACCATGATGTGTTACGGTTAAAGACTTCAATGCCATGGATCACCACAACACTCACAGAAAAAGTATCTGGAAACTGAATGCTCACAGAATATACTTCAAGAGCTCATTTGTCGAAAGGAAGTATTAAACATCCAACACTGCAGTAAGAAGTAACAAATTATTTTTCCATCCTACTATATAAAACAGTAAAAAGATAAACATCCAAGTTTAAGAATATTGCCAATTAGATATGCAAAGTAAATGGTACATTCAAAACCTTGGCCTACACTAAAATGGAGAATCCTCACCAGACCGGTACATTTTCTTTAGTAATAGATTTAATCCACAACCTTTCAGCTCTATTTAATAGTGTATATAGAGTGTTCTAGAAATCAGATATCACAAGCCTATTCATGTTCTCTGAAATGGAGATAAGGCACAGTGCTGATGTCATGGCTGGTGGAAGGAAAGTTCTCCCTGTTCTTCAGTAGAAAACGGGTCATTGGGGTCCAAAGTCAGTGTTCAGTGTGTGCACTTTTCCTGACCTCAATTTACACATCTCAGAGCCATAGCGTCTCATCAGCATTAGGGCCAACAGAGTACATACAACCAATCCTGCTCTAATCAAAAACACTATTCGGCTGCTTACCAGATAATTCCTTCTTGGAATTGCACAGATTGTTGGATTCACAACAAGAACGTGAGCAAGCCTGTGTACAAGTAATCAGTCACGCTTCCTTATAAAGGCCACTGTTTATGCCATCTCAAACTCCTCCCGTTCCTGATTCCCAGTCCATACTCGTGCAGCGCTGTAAAGCCCTGCCCACTTCTGGGAAGGAGGCAGTTACACCAACTCTGCATGATTCAGTCAGTGCAGCAGTGTGGTGGGTGGAGCTTGAAAGATGTGAACTGAACCAATCGGAGGTGGACATCTGGGCAGAGAGCATCAAGTCATGCATACTAGCGCAGAAGGAAGATCACAGGTCCATCCCCCTGAACACCACACGGTAGAATACATCATTCCTCATTTCATCCACAATAGTAGTAGTCACAGAGAGAAGGAGGTGGGGCGGGGTGCATGTTAAACACTGGGCTGTGCCTTAGTGACCCACTTTCAAGGCTTAGTCAGCTGATGCAGGATTCCCTTGCTGGCAATAAGTGTGTACAACCAAGTTCTTTTAAATAGTGTTAAGTGTTAAAGATTAAAACGTCTGCACAAAATACCCTGGTTCTGAATTAATTGTGATTTCATTATTAATAACAATGAATATAATTTGGGACAAAAGAACATTGTTGTATAGTTTTGTTTCGCATTGCATAGGCCTATATTCTGTCACATGTGTAAACCTGCAAGTTAAAATGTGTCACATTGAGCAAATCTGGAAAATATAAATACAATTAGATACAAAGAAAGAAATAAGAAAATATGAGATATCCGTTTGCAACCAATTAGACACGTCAGTGGGGGAATGATGATGCAAAACGTTCATTAAAAACCCCAGTAAACTACTATCAGCTGATTGTGTTTAATTACATTAGAATACAATTAATGAATCATGATTTCTAACCATGCACTGAATAATAATAATAATAATAATAATAATAATAATAATAAGTCTTTATTTTTGAAATGACTTTATGAAACGGTTTGGCTTTAAGTGATGTCTGTAGTGTAATGAGGCTTTTTTCTGCAGGGCTATAAACAGAGTTTGGTTCCATAAGCTCCATCTAAGGCTGCACCTGTCTGAAACTTTTATCCTGGATTAGAAACCCAGTCACTCACTCACACACACACACACACACAGTGCCTTGCGAAAGTATTCGGGCCCCCTTGAACTGTTCGAACTTTTGCCACATTTAAGGCCTCAAACAAAGATATAAAACTAATTTTTTGTGAAGAATCAACAACAGGTGGGACACAATCATGAAGTGGAACGAAATTTATTGGATATTTCAAACTTTTTCAACAAATAAAAAGCAAAATTATTCAGCCCCTTTACTTTCAGTGCATCAAACTCTCTCCGGAAGTACAATGAGGATCTCTGAATGATCCAATGTTGACCTAAATGTCTAATGTTGATAAATTGAATCCACCTGTGTGTAATCAAGTCTCCGTATAAATGCACCTGCTCTGTGATAGTCTCAGAGGTCCGTTTAAAGCACAGAGAGCATCATGAAGAACAAGGAACACACCAGGCAGGTCCGAGATACTGTTGTGGAGAAGTTTAAAGCCGGATTTGGATACAGAAAGATTTCCCAAGCTTTAAACATCCCAAGGAGCACTGTGCAAGCGATAATATTGAAATGGAAAGCGTATCAGACCACTGCAAATCTACCAAGACCAAGCCGTCCCTCTAAACTTTCAGCTCATACAAGGAGAAGAGTGATCAGAGATGCAGCCAAGAGGCCCATGATCACTCTGGATGACCTGCAGAGATCTACAGCGGAGGTGGGAGACTCAATCAGTCGTATAGTGCACAAATCTGGCCTTTATGGAAGAGTGGCAAGAAGAAAGCCATTTCTCAAATATATCCATAAAAAGTGTCATTTAAAGTTTGCCACAGGCCACCTGGGAGACACACCAAACATGTGGAAGAAGGTGCTCT
>JAFFST010053528.1:44351-65391 GCA_022414735.1 Noturus placidus
GCGCACACACACACATATATATATAAAACATACATATAACAAATTAAAAAGAGAAATGGACTCACTCTCAAAACCGGGTTTTAATAAGAGATTTTTGCTTTTGTACTTTTTTAAATTACTTTTCATAACTTATGATTTAAAAAGAATAGCATGACTTTTATAAAACTATATAAAAAAAAGACAGGTATGGAACATGAATAATTAAAAAATGTTTCTGAGCACTATAACAACTTTGAACAAGAGAACTAGGCTGTAATAACATGGACTATTTTACATTTAAAACAAATTGCATTATATTCGTCTTGCGTTTCAAAAACATTCGCATAACAATGATGTATATTGGGACGAAGGACCCATCTCGTTATCTAGGACACTTAAATCTCCGACTCTCAGCCTCTCTCTGAACAGAGCCGACACAGAGAGAGGTGCGAGTGCAGCGGGAAAGCAAGACCTCGTGCTTGCAGGACGGAACTGGCCACATTTGGAAAGTTGCTAAGGTTTGTCCCAAAAGTTGCTAGTGTTGTCGCTAGGAGAAATAGAAAATACAGCGGAAGAGGGAACGTAGAGTTTTTCAATTTATGCACATTATATTTGAAAAGCAATAAAATACTCAGAGCCCCCAAATGATGCCCTATTTGCGAGTTATAAAAAATGTGCGCCCCCTTATGATCTCTCCACACCCCCCTGGTTGAGAACCACTGAGCTAAAAGAACCGAATTTATGATGAAGAAAGAATATGCATAATTTATCTGCTTGATGCACTTGTCTAGTAAGGAGAAAATTATTCGAAAAATTTGCATCGTACTTCGCAATAAGACCAAAGTTTCAGCAGCACATCAGTCTGCCTGAAGTACATTAAGGTATTCTCTCCTTAGGGTCTCCAAATATGGTTGGGGCATTAACCGAGACAATGCATGCTTACCTGGTATACAGTTGTGCTCAAAACTTTGCATACCCCTTGCAGAATCTGCTAAATCTTAATACTGTTGACAAAATAAGAGGGATCATAAAAATCCCATGTGTAAACTTTTGAATATGATGAGCCAAGTACATTGTCTCAAAGCAGCTTTACAGGAATATATACACAGTATACACATAGTAAAAGTGAGAAATTATCCCAACTGAGCAAGACACTGAGTGGCGACAATGTTAGTACTTTTTCTTCTGGGAGACTGTTCAAAAGTTTACCCCCCCCCCATTAAGAAGACACATTCCTGTAAAGAAACCTGAGCTGCATGAGGAGACTGGATATGACCATTTATTGCCATATGCAGGGTTTTCACTTTGTGTCAGGGAAAGAATTTAATATGACTTTGTGCTTTCCCAGAAACATCTGGGAGACATATCAGAATTGGCAGTCAAACAGCATGTGTTAAATATTAATACCTATAATATTAGGAACTATGCAATCAGTTTTCACTGGGCAGTGATGATACACTATTTCAAAGAGATGAACCTCTACCAAATATACTATATTCATACATCTAAATGCAGTTTCAGGTTCAGGTGAATATGACCTCTGTACATAGTGCAAATGGCTATTAGAGGCTGGGACATACAAAGCATCACACACTCATCTGCTCCTTCTCCATGTGCACCAGTAGAGCATGATCACAAAAAAACACCAAGACAGTCCGGGCTTTCACTTGACAGGCAACAAAGCCCTTAAAGGACATTCAAAAAAGAAGAGAATAGACAGACAGAACCATGCCCCAGTCAATATACAGCATTTACCCAAATGGTCCCGCCCCATTCTGGTTTAACCAATAAGAGGCTGGGATTCCCCGCCGTTGTCAAGACAACAGACCAACATTTTAATTTCACACCTCCTTGGTAACCAGATCCCTGATCATACAGCGAGGTTGAGAGCAGAGTTCAGCCGCAGAGTGAAGGCCTGTCTGGCTGTACTAATCTCAGGTTTTTCCACACACTGAAGTACATACAGCACCACTAACCACAAATTACTGAACTCTTAAAAGTACTCCACATTTTACTCAGCATCTGTGGTCAAAGCTGTAAACAAAAGTTCCTGTTTTCACATGCTCATAAATGCTTGTAAAGCAGCAATAATAGCAGTGTGGGTTCCAAAAACACAATGAACTTTGATTTAAAAAAAAGAAAGAAAGAAAAAATTAGAGAACTTCTTGTTACATTTTCTAGTAAGTGTGAAAATAAAAATGTCCGGTATGTCATAAGGACTGTGGAATGAACAGAGTGCCTTTCAAGCTCAGGGGAATAAATTAATACCACTAATAAATAGCACAAGAGCTTTTCTGTGACATGAAAACCAGGTTCCTGTGTTTTCTGAACACATTTCACAACCCAGTAAACCTGACAAAAGACAAACACTTTCTACTATGCTAACTAAACCATGTGTTAGCCTCTTCTCTGAATTTGTGCAGGGCTTAAAATCATAACCTTGACCAAATGTAACACTGATTATTAGCAAAAGAAAAGTGCATTATTTACCTTTGAGAAGGCATTCTCCTGCCAGCAAACAATTAGTTACAGTCCTTATCTTGCTAGTTACTAAGCTAATTTTCAAGCTAACTCATAGATCACTTGTACTGTAAGCTGCTGCTTTCAGCTGTGCTAATATCTTCACTAAAAAAAAAAAAAAAAAAAAAAAAAAATTTTGCTCGATAAATAGCACATTTTGTCTACTTCAGCTGACGGTCGAGTCACAAATGTCAATTTATTTAAATTAGATTTTAGTATTTCAGTTTACTCCATGTGATGCTAGTTAGTAGCAGTCTGTTTAGTAGCAAACAGACAAAATGACCCTGTTCCAGTTTTAAGTTGCCTTCCGATACACAAGCTTTATCAGTTAAATTAAAATGTCAGTTTTATTTTTTAATGTTTGTTTACTTCCTGTGGTGCTAGTAGGAGGTTTACTAGCAAACTAAATGACTAAATGAGTTCTGCACGGATTCTGTTGCTTTCTTAGGGAAGAATATTGTCTTTATTGTTCTACCTTCACTGAATTGTCAGTTAGAAAGCATCAGAGTTCAAAAGCTGAAGTGGCATCTAAAATGGAGTGAGTTTTAGCACAATAATTGGAAATATATTGCTGGACTAAAGCTCACAACTGCTTTTCAGGGGGGAAAAAAAAAAAAACATGGGTGATACTGAAGGTTTCTTATTATAATTTAAGGCAGGAGAGGGAGAGTGAGAAGCACAAACTCCCACTCCTCTTTCCCTTTCCCCCGTCTAGACTCAAAACCTCCAGCCCCACCTGTGTGCATGTAAGTGGAGCAGGTCATGCTGTGTGGCAAAGGTTGACACGTCTTGGGCATAGTCACATGCAATGCGAATGAGAACCACATGGTCAGAGCCAGGAGGAGGGACAACCTCAACTGACTCGACTCTGTGGGGTATTTACTGACTCATTTCTGCAGCACAGAGAACGCAGAAAAAGAGGAAAGGGTGAGAAAAAGAAATGAGTTGAGAACAGCAAGAAGAGCGGCTGCACGCAGAGGCACGTTGCAGACATGCTGCATAAACAACTGAGAGAGGACTGTCTTGTGACTCTTATTGCCTGCAGCGGAGACAAAAATACACCCTCACTTGCCACTTCATTATACAAGGAGAAAAATATCTTGGGTAGAGGAAGTAAAATATATCTGTAAATGTCTAGAGGAGTACTAGTTATTAGTCTGAGGAGAAAAAGGCAACGTCTAGCACATCGTTTTGTGCATTATTATTATTTTTTTTATTAGGTCAGTCAGTCAAAAAAGCTCACACTGTCATCATGCCCAGTAAGAACATAAGCTGCGGCAGCAATTACTGTCAGGAATGAAGTGAAAATGACAGTCAAGGGAGCTGAAAAAGAGGCTACCTGTTTTTTTGTACCTCTAGTCCTTTGAAGGCTGAGACACAATTGAGCTGCAGGGCCTTTGTTGCAGATGCAGACCCCTTGTAAAGCATAATGACAGGACATACTTATTAATACAACCAATTTGCAAAGATGCAATCTAGATAGAACATCCTCTTTTGAGAAGAGTGACAGCATTATCGAAACAACTGACTGCTTTATTCACTACTATGTATTCTTAGAGGTTTTACTTGCGTTGCAGTCCTGAGTACAAAGCCTAACTAGTTAGAGACTACATGTTTTGGATTGAGAAACAGCAATATTTGGCAGTCTTCAGGAATGTAAGCTGTAAATGCTGAGAGAATACTTGGCATCTGATTGGCTACCATCCTTGAGTGATCAGCACAACACTGAATCTCAATAACTGGCCATAAAATTACAGTGCATATGCCTTTTATTTGATTAAAACAGGGCTCTAAAAAGCAGCAGGAACTTTCCAAGAGAGCAATCTCACAGCCTCAGAGCAAAAGTCACACATGAAGAAACACTGTAGTTTGCAAGCTGTAATCACGTGGCATAAGTCATTCTAGAAGCAAGATGTAAAAACCCCAGAAAGGTTTTAGTGAGCTTTACAGGGTTGTAAACATGCTCCGAGGCTTTGTAGATGCTGCCAGTCTAAGCTGTAACCAAAGTTGGGAGTCTGAGCGCTGAATCACAGGGGAGGGCTGACGTCACACGTGTCAGGCTAGCCATGTGCTCAGCGCTCATGTGGCCGAGACTAGAAGCAGGATGAGTGAGGCAAAGAGAGAAAAAGGGAGGGAGAGAGAGAGAGAGAGAGAGACAGAAGAGAGGAGGGGCTAGAGCGCTTTACAGGAAGTCATAAGGTTTCACAGCAACACTTAGGAATGCCACGACATACGCGTTTATAAATGCAGAAAAAAGGATCACCTGCAGAATCAACATAAGCGTGAATGACAATAAAAATCCATACAGGATAATAATTTTAAAAAATAAATTAAAAATCAAATGAAGTGGTTAAATCAAATAAAAGGAAAACTCACAAAATGTCAAGTTGCCTTCTTCGGATACATTCACAAAGAAGAGAAACTCCTACAAGTTTTCCTATAAGCCCCGGGTCACATGGTGCAAAAAGGAATACTGCAGGAGTGCAGACAGATCAGAGAAAGACATGAAGATGAAACAAAATGAAAAGTAATCCAAAGCCGCTAATCCGTAATAACAGCTTCAGTCCTCTGAAGAGAGTGTGCAGAGGCCTCGATGCCTGAACCGCATTGGCGCAGTCGCACACAACACGAGCAGCACAAACCACCAACAAAACAAACACACCAACATACAGGGCAGTACCTATTAACAGCACACCCTTGTGACACACACACACACGCATTACTCTGCTTGGAGAGACAGAGATTCTGTACTCACTCAAATGTTAGTTTATCACATTAACCAGGTGTTCACCTCTAAAGAGGAGTAAACACTATAGCAGGTGCAGTCTACCAAAGAAGTAGTCACAGAGGATACACTAAGCAGCCAGGAAAACACCAAGTGAACATATTTATTTAAATTACAACAGGAACAGGCTGTTTCATATCGGCAATAAACCACATGGATGAGAGACGGCTGCTGATATTTATTTATTTTTAATCATATTTTAATACATTCAAATATGCCAGCCAAAGTGCCAGATAAACATCCATCCATTTTCCATAGCACTGATCCTACACAGGGTCGCAGGGGAACCTGATGCCTCCCTGGGGAACTCGGGGCTGCAGGCAGTGGACACCCTGGACAGGGGACCACCCCATCACACACACATTCCCATCCCTAGAACAATTTGGAAATGCCAATCAGCCTACAACACGTGTCTTTGGACTGGGGAGGAAGCTGGAGTACAGGATTTAATCATAATGACTTGTACCATGATTATTATTTGTGATGCAATTATATCATTCATGTTACAAACCTATAAGACAATGAGAAAACATAATTGCAAAGTCACTCCTTTCAATGAGATATTAGAATAACACTTATGCCCTTTTTTTTTCCCCCAATAGTATGTGACCATTTACTACATTATTGCCCATTTTCACAAAATGATTTTTGGTGACAACAATGGTGGCGTGTTCCTAATTTGAACCATAAGCAAGTAAAATTAAAATGTGTTACTGAAACCATTCATGCTCTCAGGTACTGATACTGTATTGTCATGTCACCATTATACTTTGGACCAGGAAGCTTGCTATCTGCAGCAGACATGTATTTGACAGCATGGATGCTTCAAATATAACCTCATGAGTGAGTGATTGAGAGTGAGAGAGAGAGAGAGAGAGAGAGAGAGAGAGAAGAGGAAAAAACCCTCAGTTCACACTTCCCTACTTTAACTTTCAATTCCATGGCTTATACAGTTTTGCCCTGTAGCCCTATGTGTCCAGTAACTGACAATGACTCAAAAATTATTAACTTTCCATCACAAGCACTGAGACACTGCAGGTGGGCACGTTTTCTACATTTTACTTCTGAACTGTTCTTTTGTTTCTTTTTCCCCTCCTTTGTCCAACCACAGGCTGCTCAGCGCACCGAAGCGGCCCAAAAGATTTCCCTTATCTGCGTGTCGTCACAGGTCATCATTAAATCACTATGCTCAGGAAGCACGCAGGCTAAAGAACCATACTTGCTACTGTGCTGTAATCCTCCATTCCAGCTTGTTTTTAACCCACTGCCATCATCTCCACCATGTTATTAAGATCAGGTCTCACATCCACACATCACCATATGCTATGATCACAGCACTATTTAAAATGTTAGGCAGATTATGCTTCATAATTGGAACCATAAAAGATGTATATTCCATAACTTCCCAGGCACAGCTGTGCTAAAGCTAAGAAACATTTTCGTTTTTATTCTAATTGAATTTCGACTCAAATTGACATGTATATTTGCTTTTGGATTCAGATTCAAAAATATACTTCAAATAAATATTATTGTGATGCAGAATTTGAAATTCCAATTAACATTTAATTAGGCTTAATTGTAGTAACTAAGTAATAACTATAACAATACTATATGATTGTAATCCAGATCACCATCTAAAAAAGGGGAATGAATCACCTCACTGGCTAATCAACACAGGGGTTCCCAGGGCCCAATTCTGAGAAACGTTGATTTAGAGTCATATAAGTGTTAAGCCACCACAACACCTACTGTATATGCCATGATCTACCAAAAACCAGCAGACATGACCTACAGAAGCTAACTCTACCTGAATGTATCTTAGAGCACTTCTCAGCACACTCAGGTTGGAGGTTTTCTTCTCATCAACATTAGGGATGTTCTTCTTTAGGGTTTCGAAGCATTCCTTCAAGTGTGCACGTCTGTTTAAAAGAAAAAGAAACCCCGCAACAACACCCAATTCAGTTCAAACTGGCCTTGAAGTGTAACATTTTCTCAGTGTGCATGAGTTGAACATAATAAAAAGTGAAATCCATTGTAAACCCTTTAAGCTTGTGTAATGTTAGTTTCCTGCAGGCAAAAGATTAAGCAACAAATCTCCAGAACGTTATGCAAACAGAATCCAGAGACTACACATTAGCTCACCTGTTTTTTTCAAGCTTGTTATGTACTTCCCTTGTTCCTGCCCTGAAAACACAGAACACATACAAATATTATTCCCCAAATGGGGGGGGGGGACAGATGAAAGAAGAAGAAAAAACCCCAAGAACACTTTCGAAACATTCATGCAACTAAAGGCTTCTTTAAATACGATTGCAATCATACACAAGTTTGAACATGTTTACATCACAGAAGGAGCACTTGAATCCCTGACTCACCCGCCGGGTCTTTTCTTGCCATCCAGGCCATGATGATCATGGGGAGGGCTGTTTTTGGCCATGAGGCTTGGCTGTGCTGGGGTGTTTGCTGGTTGGGGGAGCAGAGTATGCTGGGAAGCTCTAATGATGGACCCAGGGTATGGCTGAAGTGGCTGGGCAAGTTTTGGGCCATTAGTTTGAGGGGGTAGGACTGCACATTGAGGAAGTAGATGCTGAGATTGGAGTGAGTGGGTGTCTTTTTGGGGCACACTGAGGTGGGGGGATGCAGGTGATATGGTCGTGTTTGACGACACCACAGGAATGGGAATGACTGTGATGGGAATGGAGGGAGCAGGAGGGAGAGGAGAGGACAGGGCTGGTGGAAGGGCGTGGTTATGCTCTGGACTCAACTCCTCCCTCGAGGTCAGGTGATTAGCATGTGTGGCTTGAATGCAGTGGGGTGCTTCCACTCTTCGCTTCCCTGCTTCCTGTTCGAGGCGCAGTCTCTCCTGAAGCTCATGCTCTTCTATGGGAAAGAGTTAAAGAGGATCGTTTCATCAATGCCACATATCAGTGAAGACACAGACTATTTGAATCTGATCTGCTGATAGTTTTACATTTCTAAAGGCAGCTTATGCTGGACCACTTCACCTGCACCCCCCCCCACCTCAGTGTACCCCAAAAATATACCCATTCACCCCATCTCAGTATGTACCCAACATGCAGTCCTACCCCCTCAGACTAATGGCCCAAAACCTGCCCAGCCCCTCAATCATTAGGGCTTTCCATCATGCTCTGCACCCCCAGCCAGCAAACACCCCGGTACAGCCAAGCCTAGTGGCCAAAACCAGCCACTCATGATGATCACCACGACCTGGACGGCAAGAAAAGACCTGGAGGGTGAGACAGGGATTTATTAAATGAACCTTAATGTCATTCCACACAATTCGAGACAAGTTCGAAAACTGGCCACTATATGGAGGTGCTCCATTTACCAAGCTCTAATGCATGAATTCCAAACAGCTCCATTTTAATCGCCAGTCAAGTAAAGAAAGGAATGTGCATCGAAAATGACGTCTCTTGTGATTTTAACAGAAACATCAAAACAGATTGCTGTTTATTCCATAGTCTACAAGGAGTACCACATATTGGTGTGTATTGTGACGAAGGTCCAGAAAGACCCAACAAAAAAGTTGGAACCGTTTTTTACTCTCAGGTGGGCAGTAAGATACAGGTGGAAACGTTATGCTTTGGGGGTGTTTTTCTGCTAAGGGGACTGAACAACTTCACCGCATCAAAGGGACGATGGATGGGGCCATGTAGCGTCAAATCCTGGGTGAGAACCTCCTTCCCTCAGTCAGGGCATTCAAAACGAAAAGTAATTACTAAGTCATTACCAGGTACTAAGTCATGTTTTGTAGAGGGGTCAAATAATAGGGCGGCTGTGGCTCAGTCGGTAGAGCGGGTTGTCAACTAATCCACTAATCGTAGGGTTGGTGGTTCGAATCCCGGCCGGGTGTTCCCATGCCGAAGTGTCCTTGGGCAAGACACTGAACCCTAAGTTGCCCCCGATGGCAAGCTAGCACCTTGCATGGAAGCTCAGCTACCATTGGTGTATGAGTGTGCACTTGTAAGTCGCTTTGGATAAAAGCATCTGCTAAATGAATAAATGTAAATGTAAATACTTATTTCCCTCATTAAAATGCAAATCAATTTATAACATTTTTGACATGCGTTTTTCTGGATTTTTCCTGTTGTTATTCTGTCTCTCACTGTTCTAATAAACCTAACATTAAAATTATAGACTGATCATTTCTTTATCAGTGGGCAAACGTACAAAATCAGCAGGGGATCAAATACCCCCCCAACTGCAGGATGACTGTGATACAAGGAGAATAAAGTTCAGCAAAACTCCTTTTAAAGCCTTAATTTAAATGAACAGAATACATAGCTGTAAATGGTGTATTGCTTTAGTGAGCAATAAAAAAAGCCAGTTGTAATTGTGTTATAATGCCTTTTCCTTGGATGGGTACACACCGTGGTAAAATAGCTCAGTGGTAGTTCAATGTAGTTGAGATGTGAATTCTGACCAGTAAGTTGCAAGTTTGAATCCCAGCAGCAGGTTTGAATCCCAGCACTGCCAAGCTGCACCTGAGGAAGGGCCTTAAGCCTCATCTGCTCAAATGTATACATGAATGCAAGTCGCTCTGGATAAGGATGTCTGCCAAATGTTGTAAATGTAAGTAAGACGTTAAGACTTGTTCACCTGGTGATGATTCAGATGGCCAGGTGCTGTAACAAGCCTGGTAAAGTTTAAATCTACAAATCAGGTAACTAATCACATCCTAAAGTGTTTGATAAAGTCACAGCCTGGGCTGAACTCAAGTGCATTCAAGTATTAGCATACAGTTACAGGTGTGGAACTAAAAATTTCTCAGGAAAACCTGGGCACGTCCTTGCTACGTCGAGTACTGAAATTTCACTGGTAAGCTTCATACTTAACCATTTACACAGACAAGTTCTACATTCAGAGTACAGTACAGCTAAAAGTGTGTGCATTTTCAACTACTGATCGCAAAAGGAGAACAAGATAATGAGAGAAGATTATTTGAGCAGAAAATTCCTCCTCACAATGACAAGATCAACAGAACAGGCCAGTCACATTCAGTGTAAGATGTGTATGTGTGGTGACGCAATCTGAGAATCAAAAGTACTACAGACTATAACCATCCATTCTACCAGTGCAATAATGAAGTGGTTCTGGAAAGCATTATGTCATCTGATGCTGCTGCCTCCCCTCAGTCTGAATCAAATCAGCATCTCCTCCCCGGTCAGGAATGTTCAAAGCTCTTCATCTTCAAATTTACCAGTATGAAAGTGTCTACTGAGCCCTTCAAGACACTTGTGATTCTACACCAGTGGCCTACAAGTCACAGCAGCTGACCATGATCCACCTGCCCCCAACCACACAGTGTGATGCTCCTCGAACAAGCAGGCGTCTACCAAGTGTGTGGGGGAAGGCTGTCCAGTTACCATAGCAACACAGGACACAAATAAGACATTTTCTGCATCAACATGACCATTCTACTAGTCTCCATCCTCTTCCTGCACAACTAAACTGGGTCAGTCCCTCAGCCCACTTGATAAAGTTAACAAAAACAAAATAAAGCCAGAAAAGCAATAATGTTCTTGACATACGTTATTTAAGGTGTACCTACAACCAAAATCCCGAGTAATAGATATTGTCGCATATGGTAACACTTGTGGCACTGGTGTGTTCTGCCCACCCCTTCTTTTTTTCCCCCCACACACGCGCACACACACACACCACTATTTCTAAAATTTTTAGCTTTGTACGGGTAAAGAATATCACTTTGCCAAAGATAAATATAGTTTTCTTTACTATTTAAAACATTTGTGCAACACCGCATGGCCTACTTTCCCTACCAGTCTGTACAGAGCGCGCGTTGCCTGGCGCGCACATGGCTGCGGGGGCGGAGTTTGTCCACGCGGATTCTACTACGGGGGCGTGGCCGCACTGCACACGTCACCACAAGGAACGTGCTGTTCCGCGCTAGACAGAGCCGTAGAAAAACACGCGACAAAACAAGGAGTCTAGATATACAACTGAACCCGAAATTAATACACGGACTAAACTCACAATGCACCACGAGGTACAAACTATTTCTGTATAAGCGTTGTGTCTAAAAGCACGCGCCGCTGTATGAAGCGTAACACGACACCGCGGCAATGTCAAGTCATTATGTAAAAAAAAAAAAAAAAAAAAGCGACTGGCGCTCACACGTAGCTCCAAGAGTCGCCACCGCCCTTAGCAGCAACGCAGATGTGTTTAAATTGAAACCATATAATGAAACATTCATTTCTATTACATTCAATGTCACGTGTATTCGACAAGCTTGCACCAAGAGTAAAACACTCCGTTACATAAGGGGCAAGGAGTCTTAATTACTATCCCACGCGCTGTAAATCCACGGTACATTCCAAGCATTTGTTTAGTACTTGTCTCGTGATTTGCACTTTTTTTTCCCCTTACAAAACATTTTATATAGGTGAAAATGATGTATTCTGCTACATCAGTGTTACCCTTTGTCATTTTCACAATTGTTAAAATCCTAATAATAGGACCAATCAGTGAACAATGTGAGAGGTTAAAGCAGCAGTACGTGCAGCAAGTAAGGTTCCCTTTGCACCAGTACTTCTGCACGCGCGCACACACACACAGTCCCAGAACTACACTCTTACTTACCACGTGTTTTCTGTTGTTGCTGGGCTTGTAATTCTAAAAACTTGGCTGCCTCCAAAAGCGTCTCGATACTCATCTCTATTATATTATTTTAGTTTCGCAAAATAAAACAGTTAAGCAGTTCCTGCTTTGGAACAAAAAAAAAAAAAAATAGCTGTCGTTCGGCACCCTGGATCTCAACTTAAAAGGAAGGGGGGAAAAAATAAAATGCAACTTGACCCCCCCCTCCTCTTGTAGGCACTCTTCCACACACGTAGTAGAGCCGCAACAAGATGGCGGGCTGTGAGAGCCTGAGCAGTAACCACATCAGACCCACAGCACAGCCCTGTAGTATATAGACCCGCCCACAACGGATGTAACTCCGCCCAATACGGATACAGACAAAACACGGAGCAAAATCCAAACGGTCCTTAGTCCACAATCAAAATAGAGTCAAGATTTTTATTTGTCACATACACAGATATATATATATATATATATATATATATATATATATATATATATATAACTTGCAGTGAAATTAAAACCTGTCGTATTCTCCTTAGACTGTGCATTTAAATAACAAAATTATTTATACAGGAATGTACAGAAAAAGACAAACATGCAAGTATGTTAGGTGTACTAACAACACAAAGTGCAGTACAGAGTGACACAGAGGCTTTACGGAGTCCAGATGCATCTGTATGGTGAACAAATATCTTTTATTCTGCTATAAAATAAATCAAATAGAAATAAAATACGAGCTACATCCAGAACGGAATACCTTGATATACTACTAAATAAAGAAAATTACAAACCGTAGCCGAATGACACTTGAATGAACTATAACTGCTGCTATAGTCCCTAAAACTCACACAAATAACGCTGCAATCCCACAAGGTATTGATACACCTCTATTTTGTGTTATTACCTCTCCGGGTTTTAGCCAAGATAAATGCGCAGTCGCGCGTGTCCGTAATAAATAAAACGCCAGGCTCGCGCAGCCAATAAGAGGAGAGAACAGGGCGGCATGGTAACGGCCCACGTGGGCGACATTCGGCGGGTTGACGTCTGAAGTGAGGGGGTATCATTTTGAGTTTGTTTGTTGTTATAAAACGTGACTCATAGACTAGCAAATGACAGCTGTCCTGGGTCGAAACAATGCCCATATGAGGTCATGTTTAATTTCATATGAAAAACATAGTCATTCAAATGTGTAAATGATCCGCTTATCAACTTCAGGGTCAGGGGAACCTGGAGCCTATCCCAGGGAGCATGGGGCACAGGGCAGGGTACACCAGGGACAGGGTGCGAATCCATCGCAGGACACAATCACACACACATTCATACATTACGGACATGTATGTAAGACATGTAGGAAACCGGGTTACCTGGAGGAAACCCCTGCAGAAAACCCCTGGAGAATACCCAGAGAAAACCCCTGCAGCACGGGGAGAGCATGCAAGGAATCGAACCCCTAACCCTAGCGGTGTGAGGTGAACATGCTAACCACTAAACCACCGTGCGCCACGTGGCACCTGATATTTTATCTTACTCCATGGACATTCAAAAGACTGTAAAACGTGGGCAGAGTGAAACCAATTTTATTTATACACATATATGTGATGCTGATAGTGTCACATTTTCAGTGTATTAAAGTCTGCACTGATGGTCACACGGTTTTGAAAACTATTACCCCCCCCTTCAGAAAACCAGAATATGAAAACTAGAGATGTGTCAATGAACATTGTACATGAATGTGTGTAGAGTTCGTTGTTTACAATAATAACAATCAAACAATCATGATTACTGAGTCAGAAGAGGAAAATTATGAAATAAGTTCTCCCAGCTCGGATATGTCAATCATCATCACCCATCAGACCAGCTGAAAGAAGTTCTTCTACACTGTGACTGGCAGGAGCCACAGCCACTCAGGAGAGAGAGCAAGTAAATAAAGAAACCAAATACCACAGATTAGATAATGAAATATATGAAGAGACCAATCAGAAAATCAAGTAAATCATTGGAAATGATCAGGTTCAGTGCACTACACTATATTTTAGGTAGCTAGTTCGAGTTAGCCAGCTATCTGTGTCCAACAAGCCCAGAGATGTGCAGAGCCTTAGAAAAAGTCGCAACATGCAGCCTGTGGTCTAGTGCACAAAGCGTGAAACAAATGCACGCAGTGGAGAACAGTGCAGTACAACCCACATTACCAAATGATTTTGTGCAGATAGCTTGCAAAGCATTTTTCTACCAAAAAGGACAAAATTCCAAAATCGTACAAAATGCAGCTTTACTTTCGATTCCATTTTATGAGCTGTTTTATCAATTAATGCCTTTGAATTTTTTGTTAGTCCTTGGTTAACACTTTGGGTTAATAATGGCAGAATGAAAAACTACAGTAGGGGTAAAAACCTAAAGGTTGTGTTGGTGGAGGCACAACTAGACTCAGAAATCTGATCACATAAATGATTCGTAATTGCCACCTCAAGCATGAACAGTTATGTGTAGTGTAAGTGAGCACATTCTGTTCTCAAAAGGTCACATGATTCCCACAAGTTTTGCAAATGGGGAGCAAAGTCCTGCTTAAGCCAGAAGAAGCATAAGCTAGAAAAAGTGCAGATGATTTATCTCCAGTATCAGAAAACGTCACATGACCCACCACATTTGAAAAACACTGCTTCTAAAAGTTACTTCCTTGACTGCTGCTACCTTCCTGTGATCCACGGCGGCTCCACTCCGGATTTCTGTCTACAGGCCCAAATTTCCTGCAAGGAAACCACAGAGGTATTCTAGGGACAGGAAATGCCACTCTGCACAAAAAGTTGTAAATCAAAATCAAATGATTAAACCACAACTGGATGCAAGGAACTAGGAAATGGGTTAACTTTCACACTTACCAACAACGACCGAGGAAGTTCTGATGTGAGAGAAAAATCTGATGTGTTTATGAGAAGACCAAGATATCAGCGCTAACATAAAAATCAAAAGACTAATTACATACTAGCTGTCCTTTCCTTTTTCAATAGTTTACATACGCAAATCATGTGAACTGAATAAATGATAGGCAACGGTTAGTCTAAACAAAGACAGGCGTGTGGGAACACAGTGCAATACAAATAAATATATCCAAGGTTTTAAATCAAAGAAAGATTCTGAAAGACCAACAATTAAAATGTTTATTATAAATGTAATAAAAACAAACAAACATTCAATAAAACAAATTTCACCACTACTAGTACAGAACGGCAGACTTACAGGAAGTCTAAACTTTAGTATGGCTCATACCTCAGATGGGACTCTGTTCATGAAATCAGATGCTAAAAAGAAAAAGCAGACAAGATGTTAACATGGACGGGGTTAAATGGACTTGGCTACTTGGCGAAAGAGTGAGTTCTTAATGCATGTACATAGCTGGTTCATCAGGTCTTTATTCTGACCATCCACCCAGTGCATCTCAACCAACATATCTCTATCCTCCACCTTCACATTCAGCAGGCATTTAAACAGGAAGTTGTGGACTGAGCTGGAGTTTGGGAAAATAGTAGAGGCACTGGACCCCTGTTCCTGTGTACTGGAGGGGACATCTGTATCCTTTTCAGAGGCCTGCTTTGCCTTGGATTCTTCTCCGATACTGGGATGATCTGTAAGGTCCTGCGCTGGCGTCGGGTCCAGACTGTCGGCAGTGGGAGTGTCAGGCTCTGGGGCTGTGGGCAGCTCACGATGCTGTCGGCGTCTCTGACGAGCATGGACCCAGGTGTTCTCCACAGCAGTCAGGAAGACACTGAGTTCAGAGTCGATGGAGGGGACGCGGTTGTGCAACACCTGAGGATATAGCACAACACTGTCATACCACGCCTGTAATCCTCTTAACAGTTGAACTTAAAAAGGTCTAAAGTAGGCCTATGAATAATATAGACCTGGATCTACAGTGTTCTGTTGGTGGAAGGCTCTGTAGTGTCGATGATTAAATTATCACTGTACACTTTTTAAATAGTGTGAAATAGATCTGTACTGAGCCAAAGTAGTTTGTGTGTGTGTGTGTGTGTGTGTGTGTGTGTGTGCCTGCCTTCAGATCTGTGAGTATGCTCTCCAACCAGTAGGTGACGCTCTCCATATGGCTGGTGTGTGTTTGGCCGATGCTGAGGGCTTGAGAGTGCAGTTCTGCTGCAGTGGCTTCTACCACGGTGAAGGTCAGCGGCTTACGTGCCTTCTCCAGCTTAAGCTTCTTGTTTGGTGGAGACTGGAACACACACACACACAAATGTCAGTAGACCAAAGCAAAACAATTTTCAGTCAGGCAAAATTCTGATTAGTTATTTATAACTAAATCCGCAATGCGTAATCCTAAGTAGTCCCTACAAATTACTGGACGTACAGACTTAATACAGACCTGTCAGAATTAATCTAGTACAGGCTGATGGGACAAACTTTCATGTTAGTTACATACTCAGTGAGGGGGGAAAAAAAAGCATTTTTGCAAGTTCATGATCACACAGTTGCCTTTATTGTCAACTAAATGACATAAATCTATACAAATGTCCTTCCTGATTTTTTTTGGCCAAATGATCCTCGCTGCTTGATGTAGAAAAAATGGCTTTAAATAAATGTACATCATTAATAAGAGACTTGTGTACTAATATTTTCAATTATGTCTTAATTTTTCCAAATAATTTTCCAACAGGACAATTTTACTCTGGCATTTGAAATTCAGCCTAATTCTAACAAAGAAGATAAATGCTTTCATGAATAAAAATAAATGAAATTCAGTGGATCTGGGGCGGAAATGTAAAATTGTAAATATATATTGTTAGCATGTTAGCAAGAAAACCATAGTTAGACACCTAAAACTGAATCTGAACAATAACTTATTACAAAACGAATATACAATCTCTGTGTTTTTTTTTTTTTACAACAACCTTCCCTATCTGTGTGATACAAATACAGACTTCAGCATTACTGCTAATGCTTGCGCTTTGGCAGTATAACATGCAAAACTATGTATAAAACTAGATCATAAAAACTATGATCTACCGCTGTGAGAGTGAGAGGAAACCAGCAGAGGGCAGCAATGCACAATTAAGGATTTAAAGGTGTGGCTGCTCCTCTGTCCCTGACCTTGGATTGTAGTGGAGTAAATATATCATCACCGTCTGAGATGTGTGTGTGCCATACGTCAGCGTTTGACACGCAGGGACGTGACCAGCAACATCTGGACGCGATATCGGATAGATATAAAAAAAATAAATTCCATCCCATGTAACCTCACAGTCATGACAATGAAACTATTAGGGTTGAGCCTTATAGCACAGGAGTCTGAAGATACCATTATACAACACACACACACACACACACACACACACACACACACACACACACACACACAGGGAGTTGTATTCAAGCTTCATAAATGGTTCTAAATCAGGTGTTTAAAAGTCTCATCAGCTGGGGTCGACTCTTACAAATTGCAAGCATGGGAAACAGTTGACAGCCAGATATTTTCCAGAAATGCAGAAACACAAAACCTTCACTTCAGTTGTTTGTCCTTTTGTAATTGCATTCTCCATTCCCCCACAATGTGTCCATCACAATCGTACAGCTCTGCTCGTGTTCACACAAAACAACAGTATTTACACATCTCTATAATGAGGTCAGGACACAAGCAGCAATGTGACCTTCATTAAGCCTTGAGCCTAAGCTCATGTTTCTACAAAGCAGATAATGCTTTCACATTATACACAAACATATGCACATACACATAGTAAGCATTCCACACAGACCAGGGACAGCCTTGCTCACTCCTCACCGAAATACTAGAAATCCCAAACTAGAGCACTTCCTTAAGAACAGCATCAAAACAACGTGAGTGCTACATCTAAGTATGATGAAAAAACAATGTCACATTAGCAGATTGTGCAGCACAGAAAAGCAGAAGAGGTGAGAGTGAAAAATCAGTGCAAGGCAGAGTAACTACGCCTGAGAGGTGACAATGCCTCATGGGCATTAGTCTTCACTCCAGGAAAACATTTGCACTTATGAAAGACGAACAATCATCTGGCTGATTCAGAGTGCACACATTTAACGCCAAAACAGAAAACCACCCTGGCATTTAGTGAACACAGGACACTCATAAGCATACCATTGGGCTATTTCTTTCTTTCACAAGATCCTGCAACTGTGTCGTATGATCAGCAACTTATCTGTCGGACTCCAGAAGAATCTGCACCGAAATGGTGCTTGTATACACAACAAACCTTTACTGAATTTAAAGGGGTGGTATGTAATATTTTAAAGTCTTTCTAAAGCTGTAAAAATGATAGAATTTCAACACGCAAAACTGTGACTCACAATATTGCCATACAGTAGATCCGACTGTCCTCGGAGAAAACATAACTGCTCAACTCCGCCCCCTTTCAATCGAGGGCAACCCAGGAGGCAAATGTAGCTTCAAGAGAGAAGATGGGGTCGGTTGGAGGAAATGGAAAGCATGATCAGTGCTTTTGCTGCACTTCACCCAATAAACAGTAGATGGTGTTAAAAACAGTCCCTCCAGGATTTAATGTTTTTGCAATTGCAGAAATTAACACAAAACCAAGAAAACGTCATATTTGGAGGAGCTTGCAATTTTTCTAAATTACTACAGACTTGGTCAAAGATGCGTCATGTGACATCATTACAACGTGCATTCAGCCAAAACCCCCTTCCATTCACGTTCACCGAACACGAGTACAGCTAAAAGGTCTCATTGATTAACAAATGTCACTGTGAAAGACAGTGTTCTGCAACTGCGATTTCGCCAATTCAAGTAGTCTGCCACAAAAAAGCACAAAAACCGGGAAATCCTGTATGGGCTGTAAAAATAACAAACTGCTCCTTTAAAATGGATAACAAATATAATATAGAAGTAGACAAGGGATTTCAAGCTTTTCATTGTTCTGGCATACCTTCGCACACAGCTTCGCCTTGAAATTCAATTCAAAAGAGAAAACTGAAGAATCTCTCAGACAGCTGTAGATTAAACCTTCGCAAATAAATAATTCATACTTAACATAGGATGCACAACTGATTGTGATGAGGTTACACAAGAGGTTGCACAACAATTAAAAAAAAAGTGATCCACTGTTTGTTTGCAGACGTGAAGCAAATACTGTTTCAGGACATCACTATTTTGTATTTTAATTTATGCAGCAAAGAATGCATCAAAATGCACTTCAATTAACAGCGGTACACATGGCTACAATTTATATTTCTGTATTCACTGCGTTTCAATTCTACACTGTTAACAACATATGTAAGCAAATCAGTGCAATAAACAGGCAAAAGAATAAATCTGTGTATCATAATCCATGATGAAAGGACATACCAATTGTTAAAAGGCACTAAAGAAGTGGACATGCCGGCAGCTCAGCTGAAATCGTTGAATCTGAAACTGAGAGTGCGCAGCATGGCACAGAATCTCCTTACAGCTTAATAACGGATGGAGCATGTGAAGGTTTTTCCCCAACGTGTTCAACTCTGACATCAGCAGCACCCAAAAACAAGTCTGGATCGGTCTCTTGGAGTTGGCATGCGCTGCTGATCTGACTCTAAACTAACCGAGTGGGTCTGGATAACGAGGTGCAACCCATGGCTCTGAAAGCGCTTTCACACACCGCACAATGCTTTTATTTGAATTTTATTTTGCTTTAAAAGTCAATATATATAACTGTAGGAGTTCTGAAGGAAAGAGAGGGAGTGGGATTTAAGCGCTAGATTCTCTCAACTTCATGCAAAATGATAACACAGTCTATGTAAAAAGACTAGTCTAAAAAACTTTAGTCTTTTGGCTACAGTAGTGCAGTTGACTACTGAAATGGCTTCATCTAGTCAAAGATCTTGTCAGACTAATAAAATACATTTAGCCTGCTTTATTTCCCATCTGCCTCAGAGTTTTTGCCACAGCGCCGACTAGTCCACATCCCCCCACAGCAGTCATTAGAGAATGAGTAACTTGTAGTCCATGTAATCACTCAATCCGTACAAGAGTTTGCTGGGTTTTCGGGTTCGAATTCGGGTTCGAACGGAGTGGGACGTGAAGTTGGAGGCTCCTGCTGATTTCGATTAAAAATTTAATTAATTTGCGCTTTTTGGTCATATAATATACTTTAACTTATTTTAGTCCCTATCTTTGCTTATAATTTGAATTTTTTGTCACGTAAAAATGTCTGGAAAGAATACGAAAACCCGAGGACGCATTCAAACACGACTGGGGCCGAGTGCGCGCGCCGTGAGCGTGTCCCCCTCTCCCCCTGAATCCGCGTTGCCGAGCGGTGACTTTGATCTTGCCGCGTTCAAGCTGGAGCTGTTGGCTTCATTGAGGAAGGATATCGTTGATATTTTGAAAACGGAGCTCCGGGAGATTATCAGGGAAGAGTTGTCTGCTATCCAGCTTGAGCTGCAGGCTGTGAAAACACAGCAGGTTAAAGATAGGGATGATACCGAGGCCGCCATTTCAGCACTGAAAGATTCGGCTGGAGGGCTCGAGCACGCGCTCATTCATGACATGGCACACATGAAGTCTACCATCGAGTCTCTCACTGAGACCGTGAATCAATTACAGAATAAATGTGAGGATTTGGAGACGAGGTCGCGCAATAACGTTCGAATAATGGGAATTCCAGAAGGTTCTAATACATGTTCCATTGCTGCTGTAGCGGCCTTGTTAAAAGAGGCGTTTGGTCTGGAGAAGGAGCCGGTTTTGGACCGGTCCCACCGGACCTTTCAGCCGAGGCCCAAGCCTGGTGAACGACCACAAGCAATTGTGTGTAGATTTCATTGTCACAGTCAATGTGTGGATATATTACGCCGTGCGAGAGAGCTCCAGCGGATTAAAGTGAGGAATTTGATTATCTCCGTTTTCCCTGATTACACACCTGAGATAGCTCGGGCTCGAGCTGCATTTAATGAGGTTCGGCGTCAGCTTGGTGATGTTGAGGGCGCTCGGTATGGAATACTTCACCCAGCTCGGCTTCGCATTACACATAACGGTGTCCAGAAGGACTTTATATCAGCTTAGGAAGCAGGAGAATATGTGAAACTCTTGATATCAGGATGAAGTGTATCACCTGCACAGCGGCGTGTTCTTTTTATTTTTATTTTTTTTTAAGTTAAAGTTAA